>ML296406.1:0-56361 GCA_005239495.1 Nicotiana undulata
TCCCGTGGGGAGGGAAGTCCTCCGGCTAGATGGGACAAGTTCGTGGATGCGTTCATGGATCACGTTTTGCTTGCCGAGACTGTGGCAGCCCGTGCTACGGAGATTGAGATCCTCAAGCAGGGCAGTATGAGTGTGTAGGAGTACCATATGGAGTTCGTGCGGTTGTCTAAATATGCTCTTCATTTGGTGTCAACTATGGATGCCAGGGTTCGACGTTTTGTTCAGGGCATTAGTCCATTGGTTGTGAATGAAGCTTCTACAACTGCCTTGCACTCAGACATGAATTATGGGAAGATTGTGGGATTCGCCTAAGCTACAGAGGCTAGGAAATTGAAGATAAGGTCGGAAAGCGAGAGTAGCAGCAGGGCTCGGTCAGCGGGCCACTCGGGGAGTTCAGTTGGAGGAGGGAGACCAGTTCTTGGGAGAGGGTCATGAGGGCCATCCCAGTCCTATGCACAGTCCTCAACCAGTGCACCTCCATCAGTGCACCGTTTCCAGCAGAGCAGTCGCTGGGGACCAGGGTCAGACAGCAGGAGACCCCATCAGTTAGGTCGCCCAGGAGGGAGGTCCCAGCAGTAGAGGAGGGCTCCGTGCCCTAAGTGTGGGAGTTTCCATACCGAGCCTTGTTATCTGGATATCCCGGTATTCTACGGGTGTGGAGCGAGAAGTCATGTTCAGCGGGATTGCCGTGCGCCCAGCGAGGGCAGGGGTGGGGGTTTTGCTCAGTCATCCGGCTCTTCAGTCGCCATATCTTCAGGGCGTCTTCCAGGCCCAGCAGGGCGTGATGTAGTTAGGGGTGGAGCTCGTGGTAGGGGTGGACCCAGCCGATTCTATGCTTTGAGTGGTCGCTAGAATGCGGAGGCTTCTTCAGATGTTTTCACAGGTATTCTG
Source organism: Nicotiana undulata (assembly GCA_005239495.1). Classification (NCBI taxonomy): domain Eukaryota; kingdom Viridiplantae; phylum Streptophyta; class Magnoliopsida; order Solanales; family Solanaceae; genus Nicotiana; species Nicotiana undulata. The sequence continues at coordinate 892 of ML296406.1, forward strand.
AATGTTCAAGTACTTGATTGTTATGCTCTTATTGATCCGGGGACCTCCTTATCTTATGTTACCCCGTTTATTGCTTCAAGTTTTGGGATAGAACCCAAACAGCTTCATGAGTTGTTCTCTGTATCGACTTCGGTTAATGATTCTATTACAACAGCACGTGTCTATAAGAATTGTGTTGTCACGGTATGTGGTCGCATTACCACGACCGATCTTTTGAGCTTGGGATGGTAGATTTTGATATTATTATGGGGATGTACTGGCTTTATTCGTGCTTTGCTAAACTTGACTGTCGAACCAGAATCATGAGGCTAGAGTTTCCTAATGAGCCGGTTATTGAGTGGAAGGGGAATGGTGTGGTGCCGAAAGGTAGGTTTATCTCCTGCCTTAAGGCCTCGAAGATGATTAAGAAGGGGTGTGTCTATCATTTGGTCCGGGTTGCGGACACCACTCCAGAGGTGCCTGCTCCCGAGTCCGTGCCTGTTGTGAATGAGTTTCTTGAAGTATTTTCGGACGAGCTTCCAGGGATTCTGCCAGATAGAGAGATCGATTTTGGGGTTGATGTACTACCAGATAGACATCCAATATCTATTCCACCATACAGAATGGCGCCAGCAGAGTTGAGGGAGTTAAAGGAGCAGTTGAAGGATTTATTAGAAAAGGGGTTCATTCGGCTGAGTGTGTCGCCGTGGGGTGCTCCTGTTCTTTTTGTTAGAAAGAAGGATGGGTCGCTTCGGATGTGTATTGATTATCGGTAGCTCAACAAAGTCACTATAAAAAACAAGTATCCATTGACTCGAATAGATGATTTGTTTGATCAATTGCAAGGTGCGAGGTTCTTCACCAAAATTGATTTACGGTCTAGGTATTATCAGTTGAAGATCAGAGAGAAGGATATTCCTAAGACCGTCTTCAGGACTCGTTATGGACATTTGAATTTTTGGTAATGTCCTTTGGGCTGACATATGTTCCAGCAGCTTTCATGGATCTTATGAATAGGGTTTTCAAGCCATATCTAGACTCCTTCGTGATTGTTTTTATTAATGACATCCTTGTCTACTCGCGGAGTCAGGAGGATCATGCTAATCACCTCAGGGCAGTTCTACAGACTCTTCATCATCACCGGTTGTATGCCAAATTTTTTGAAATGTGAGTTTTGGCTAGAATCAGTCGCGTTTTTGGGTCATGTTTTTTCCAGAGAAGGGATTCAAGTTGATCCCCAGAAGATCGCGGCACTGAAAGATTGGCCTAAACCAACGACCCCGACAGAGATTTTCAATTTCTTGGGTCTAGCTGGGTATTATCGGAGGTTTGTGGATGGATTCTCTACCCTCGCCTCCCCATTGACTAAATTGATGCAGAAAGCGGTGAAGTTCCAGTCGTCCGACGCTTGTGAGAAAAGTTTTCGGGAATTGAAGTCGAGATTGACTTCGGCACCAGTATTTACCTAGCCAGAAGGTATAAAGGGATTTGTGGTTTATTGCGATGCTTCAAGGGTTGGTTTGGGTGTGTGTTGATGCAACATGGGAAGGTTATAGCGTATGCTTCAAGGCAACTCAAGAATCACTAGAAGAATTATCCGACATAGGATTTGGAGCTCGCGACTGTGGTGTTTGCATTAAAAATTTGGCGGCACTATCTTTATGGAGTCCACCTGGACGTGCTCTCAGACCACAAGAGTCTTCGTATTTATTCAAGTAGAAGGAACTGAATCTAAGGCAGCGGAGGTGGTTAGAAATGCTTAAGGATTATGATATGAACATCTTGTACCATCCAGGAAAGGCGAATGTGGTGGCAGACGCTCTCAGTCGGAAGTCTATGGGTAGTTTGGCTCATTTGGAAGCGGATCAGAGGCCCTTAGCTCGGGAGGTTTATCAATTGGCCAATTTGGGGGTTTGTCTTTAAACCTCAGGCAAAGAGGAGGTTATGTTGCATAATGGGGGAGAATCGTCACTTGTAGCGGAAGTCAAAGAAAATCAGTTTATTAATCCAGCATTGGCACAGTTGAAGGAGGCAGTTCTGAATAACAAGATTTCGACATTTTCACTCGGCAGCAATGATGGAGTGTTGCGATGTCAAGGTAGGCTATGTGTCCCAGATGTAGATAATCTCCGGGAGAGGGTAATGGCGGAGGCTCATAGCTCCAGGTATTCTGTGCACCCAGGTTGTACGAAGATGTATCATGATATCCGTGAGATTTATTGGTGGAGCGGTATGAAGAGGGGTGTGGCAGACTTTGTGTCTAGATGTCCGAATTTCCAGTAGGTGAAGTCCAAGCATCAGCGGCCCGGTGGATTAACTCAAATTATGGAAATACCGACGTGGAAATGGGAGATGATCAATATGGATTTCGTGGTGGGGTTACCTTGCACTCAGCGCAAGTTCGACTCAATTTGGGTGATAGTTGATCGACTCACCAAATCAGCCCACTTTTTGCCAGTCAAGTCCACCGATACTACAGAACGTTATGCTCAGTTGTATATCAAGGAGATAGCCAGACTTCATGGCACTCTAGTTTCTATTATCTCAGATCGAGGGGCCTAGTTCACAGCTAATTTTTGGAAGAAATTTCAGCAAGGTTTGGGTACTCAGGTGAATCTCAGCACGGCTTTCCATCCTCAGACTGATGGTCAGGCAGAGGGGACTATTCAGACGCTTGAAGATATATTGCGGGCTTGTGCTTTAGATTTCAAAGGTAGTTGGGATGACCATTTGCCGCTTATTGAATTTGCTTACAATAACAAGTTTCATGCTAGTATTCAGATGGCCCCATTTGAGGCATTGTATGAAAGAAGGTGTAGATCTCCGATTGGATGGTTCGAAACTGGTGAGGTGGAATTGTTAGGGCCAGATCGTGTGCACCAAGCTATGGAAAAAGTTAGAGTCATTCAGGAGAGGATGAAAACCGTTCAGAGTCGTCAAAAATCCTATGCGGACGTTCGTCGAAGAGAACTGGAGTTCCAGGAAGATGATTGGGTGTTCTTGAAGGTGTCTCCCATGAAGGGAGTGATGCGGTTTGGGAAGAAAGGGAAGTTGAGTCCTAGGTATGTTGGGCCATATCGAATCGCTCAAAGGATAGGACGGGTGGCTTATAGGCTGGAATTGCCCCATGAAATGTCATTAGTGCACCCAGTGTTCCATGTGTCTAGGTTGAAGAAAGTGGTTGGAGATCCATCCGCCATCGTGCCAGTTGGGACTATATAGGTTAATGAAGAGCTATCATACGAAGAGGCTTCGGTTGCTATTCTTGATAGGCAAGTCCATAAATTGAGAAACAAAGAGATTACTTCTGTTAAAGTGTTGTGGCGAAGTCAACAAGTCGAGGAAGCCACGTGGGAAACAGAGAAATAAATGAAAGAAAAATATCCCCATCTGTTTGAGCAAGTGTAGTAGTGATAGTGCGAATTATGGTCCTAAGGCATTTTAATGTTGTACTCAGATTCGTGCAAAGGCACCCCATTTTTCCTAATTGCCTTTTTGTTGTAACTTTCCAATGCGTGCTAAAACTGTATACAATGTTATTAAATGGGTGGTGTGCAACCTTTAAAGCAAATAAAAGTTTTGTGAAACAAATATGTTAAGTAAGTGATTAATGGTAGTGTAGATTTGTAATGGTTAAATGAATTGTCTATGATCTATTGAGGTGATTGAACTATATGGGGCGCACTGAAATGGCCCAAAGTTATGTGCAAATTATGTTCCACTAATTGAATCTTATGCCAATTTGTGATGTAAAGAGAATGAACTATGTGTATTTGTCAAGGTAATTGGATATGTGCAAATGTTGAGGTAATGAATTGCATACCAATTGTACTGATGTCCCTTTTGCCGGGGGCGCTACATTCTTGTGATGACTGTAGGTGGTTCTATAGCAGGTACTCCAGCCCACCGACAGTAGTGCCTCCTCTACGTCCCATCAGCTGTTTGGGTGAGCCCCTTTCCCTCTCGGGGCCCTGTGTGGTTCATGCCACCTCTTCTTCCAGATTTTCATGTTTGGTATTTTTGTAAGGTATAGATGGAGCCTTGTTACCGGCAAGTATTATATAACTCCTTTGTACTCTTAGATGCTCCGTAGACAGGAAATGTGGGTTATGTACATGTGTATTTTGGGCAGTATAACTTGTAGACCACGTAATGTAAACTTGTGTGTTATGTATATTTTGTAAGTATCGTACCACATGTGGGTAATGACAGAATTCTAGAATCTAGTTCCAGGTTGTAAGGATGTGCTCAAATCTTAATTGAATAATGTACATTGGAATCACGGGGTAATACGTGGGATGGAAAAGGAAATCCAGGTCCGCTTGGCTGGGGCTACCCGGTCGAGCGCCAGTCGTGTCCCTCGGTTTTGGGGCGTGACAGGGTTGCACGCCGCAACAAGACAATGATAAGGGAGAATATGCATGTTTTACTCTTTATAAAATAAAGGCTGGAACACTCATTGTTTTATTGTCATTATTTCATTCTCTTCTTTTACTGTTATTTTAAAGTGAAACTTGTTATGTTTACAATTTGTCGAGACATAAATATTGTGAAAGGCTTTCACTTGAAAGGCTTTTGGCACTATTTTTATTTAAAGTTATAGTTTGAAAACTTGGAAATTATTTGAGAGTTGGTTATAGCTGAGGCCTAGAAAAGGCAGCTGAGTTATTTTATTGTTGTTGCAGTATTTATTTATTTGTTTAAGATTTCCTTCTTGCTTTATATTTATTGTCTCATTTATATTTTTTCTTGTTCGTGTAGAATTGTTTTATTGCGTTATTGTATATATTATTGTCACAGGTTATATGTTGTTAATGCCCCGCCGTAGCCTCATCACTACTTCGTCGAGGTTAGGCTCAGCACTTACTCAGTACATGGGGTCGGTTGTAATGATACTACACTCTGCACACTTTTGTGCAGATCAAGGTATCGACCAGCAATAGAGATATTCAGAGCGGCTATTCATTTATTCGGAGACACGAGGTATACCTGCCGGCGTTCGCAGATCTCAAGAGTCTTCTCCTATTTTTATAAAATGGCTTTATTATATTCAGAACCGTTACATTATCATTTTCAGCCCATTATTTGTAGTATTTTTATGTAAAGACCTGTAAAATTTTATGTCTAAAAATGATGCCCGGGTAGTTGCCCATGTTGTTATAACTGTAGAAATTCTTAAAAACGGACCTTGTTGAAGTAAAAAGTACCCCGGGACTTAAAAGATATAATTTCCTAGAAATGCGCGGATTTGCGGTCCACTATGCGATCGTAGATCAGGTATGCGGACCGCATAGTGGTCGCATACCTGGACAGCCTGATATCCAATTTGAGGACAGCTATGTAGCCCAAGATGCGATCGCATTTTTGGAATGCGGGTCGCATAGTTGTCGCATTCTTGCACCTTCATTTTTGCGGAAGAGGTTATGCGACGCACTATGCGATTGCATAACAGGTATGCGGACCGCATGTCGCATACCTGGTCAACCTATTTTCCTTTTTGGCTAAGCTGAGGGCCATTTATGCGACTGGAATGCGGACCGCATAGCAGGAATGCGATCGCATTCCTGACCGCATTTCCTGCTTCGAGGCTTCTAATTTTTTATTTTAAAACCCGACCCCTAGTTTAATAAAACACCTACCCCTTTTATTTTAACGGGTATCTGAACAAAAATAGAGATAAGTGAGAATGGGTTCTAGAGAGAGAAGTCCTCATCTTCCCCAAATTTGTCTAACATCTCTACTCAGACCTGGATGTTTATCGAGTAGTCTTCATCTTCTTCATCATAAGAGGTAAGTCTTCACCCTACTTCCCCAAATTCTCAGATTTTTGTTAAAGATGAAACACACATAGGTTGGTTCTTGAGAATGAAAGTTGAGACCTTGCATGCATGTGAATAATCTTCCATAACCTAGTAAAGGGAAGCAAGTAGAGTAATCTTTCACTAAAAAGGGTTTAGTTAATCTAAGGGATCACATAGTGTTTGATAAAATGCTCAAATGAATTAAATATTTCTAATTCTAAGGTAAATGTGTCGCATTATGAAGATTAACAGTGCTAGACGGTCCGGTGAATTGTGATAGAAATTAAAGGGGATTCCGATTCGAGGTATGTATGGCCAACTTTAATCTTTGTAGAGTCACCTTGTTGGTGTTTGAGCATTCGGTACGAATTCCTAGCTTACTCATATGTGAATTGGTTGTTCTAATGTGTAGAGACGTAATATTCTATTCTCTCATTGTCCTAGTTGATTGCTATGCCACCATGCTATATTAGATTGTGAAAGGTGATTTCTTTGTGATTACTCTATCATGTACAAGGTTCGTTAAATGCTTGAATATGTTGGTATGAAAGAATGATAACGAACCCAAATATGTGAATGTATCTAGTGCTAAGAGTTGTGTAGCAAGTGATGAAAAGAGAGTTGTGGATTGATTTAATTGAACTACATGACTATGGCAATATCGTATATGATTCATTGTTTGGAAAGGATTATTGTGGCTTTGATTTCATACGGATTGTTGGTGGTAATGAATTTATATTCTTGTTGATGAAAATCCTTGTGATTGAATTGTGGATGGTTATTATTGATATGAAATGTGATTGTACGGTGGGATCTTGATCATCCAGTTAGGTGCCGGTCTCGTCCCTCGGTTTTGGGGCGTGACAAACTTGGTATCAGAGCCTAAGGTTTTAAAAGTGTCCTAGGATGTCTCGGAGCCGTGTCTAGTAGAGCCCTTCTTATCGGTTTGTTGTCGACCACATCTATAATTAGGGGGCTGCATGGACATTTAGGAAAGTACCCATTTATTGATATTCTATATCATGCGGTGTGGTGAAAGGTGAGGTTGTCTATATCTAACTCGGCGATGTTCAAATTTTCAGTAAATGGCACCTAAGAAGAGAGCTCGACTCGGCCTAGAAGCCTATGCCACCCCAAGTGTGACCATAAATTCCTTATCTGACAGTGCGGGTGAGAATGATTCCCCGACCATGAATCATCCTGACTCCTCCGCTCCTGGACAGACTATTCCAGTTCCTACTCCAGCTGAGGGTGCTACGATCCCTCCCGCTGATATTCCTTATCCTCTTCCAGCCCCAGCTTCGGGTCCCGGTATTTTTGATTGGGACATCAGGGGAGCTATTCAGATGTTGACTCAGCTAGTGGCCTCCCAGGCTCAAAGATCACATGCTGCCCATGCGCCCTCTAGCGAGCAAGGGGATTCTTCAGGTTCCACGGTCAACCAATTTCTGCGGCTAGCCCCTCCAAAGTTCACAGGCACCGACCTAGAGGCCGATCCTCAGGATTTTATAGATAAAATGTACAAGACTCTCCGGGTTAATAGGGCTACTAAGACAGAGGGAGTTGAATTAGCTTCCTATCGTCTAAAGGGAGCGACATATTCATGGTTCGAGATGTGGGAGAGTTCCCGTGGAGAGGGGAGCCTTCCAGCGAGGTGGGATGAGTTTGTAGATTCTTTTATGGATCATTTCTCGCCTGCCGAGACTAGGGCAGCCCGTGCTGCAGAGTTTGAAGTCCTTAAGCAAGGCAACATGAGTGTGTGGGAGTATCATATGGAGTTCGTGCACTTGTCCAAGTATGCTATTCATATGATGCCACCTATGGAGGCAAGGGTTCGTCCGTTTGTTCAGGGCCTTGGTACCATGGTTATCGATAAGGCTGCTACAGCTGCTTTGCAACCAGATATGAACTATGGGAAGATTTTGGGATTCTCCCAGGCTACGGAGGCTCAGAAATTGAAGATAAGAACGGAGATAGAGAGCAGTAGTAGGGTCCGGTCAGCGGGCAACCCTGGGAATTCAGTTGGAGGTGTGAGATCAGCCCTTGGGAAACCATCTCAGTCCTATGCTCAGTCCTCAGCCAGTGCTCCGCCATCAGGGCATAGTTATCAGCAGGGAGGTTGCTTTGGACCAGGTGCATATAGCAGGAGGTTCCATCAGTCGGGTCGTTCAGGTGGGAGGTTCCAACAACAGCGGAGGGCCTCATGCCCTAAGTGTGGGAGGTTTCATTCTGAACCTTGTTACTTAGATATCCCGGTATGCTATAGATGCGGAGTGAGGGGCCATGTTCAGCGAGACTATCGTGCACCCAGTCAGGGCATAGGTATGGGTACTTCTCAGCCATCCAGTTCGTCAGCCACTATGTCTTCAGCACGCCCTACAGCACCAGAAGGGCGCGATGGAGCACGGGGTAGAGCACGGGGTCAAGGGGGACCCAATCGATTTTATGCTTGGAGTGGTCGCCAGAGTGCTGAGGCTTCTCCAGATGTTGTCACAGGTATTCTAACTGTTCAAACACATGATGTTTATGCTCTTATTGACCCCAGATCTTCATTGTCATATGTTACTCCATTTATTGCTTCGTGTTTTGGGATAGAACCCGAACATCTTCATGAGTCATTCTCAGTGTCGACTCCGGTTGGTGATTCTATTATGGCCGCGTGATTCTATAGGAATTGTGTTGTCACGGTGTGTGGTCGCGATACCACGGCCGATCTTATTGAGTTAAAAATGATAGATTTTGATGTAATTATGGGGATGGATTGTCTCTACTCGTGCTTTGCTAAACTCGACTGCCGAACCAGAATTATGAGGCTCGAGTTTCCTATTGAACCAATTATTGAATGGAAAGGGAATGATGTTGTGCCGAAGGGTAGGTTTATTTCCTGTCTTAAGGCCTCCAAGATGATTAGGAAGGGGTGCATTTATCATTTGGTCCGGGTTGCGGACACCACTTCAGAGGTGCCTGCTCCCGAGTCCGTGCCGGTTGTGAATGAATTTCTTGAGGTATTTCCGGATGAGCTTCCTGGAATTCCACCAATTAGACAGATCGATTTCGGGATTGATGTATTGCTAGATACGCAGCCAATATCTATTCCACCTTACAGGATGGCGCCAACAGAATTGAGAGAGTTAAAAGAACAATTGAAAGATCTATTAGAAAAGGGTTTCATTCGGCCAAGTGTGTCGCCTTGGGGCGCACCGGTTCTTTTTGTCAGAAGGAAGGATGGATCATTTCGGATGTGTATTGATTATCGACAACTCAACAAGGTCACCATTAAAAACAAATATCCATTGCCTCTGATAGATGATTTATTCGACCAATTGCAAGGTGCTAGGTTCTTCTCAAAGATTGATTTACGGTCCGGGTATCACCAGTTGAAGATCAGGGAGCAGGATGTTCCTAAGACCGCCTTCAAGACTCGTTATGGGAAATTTGAATTTTTGCTAATGTCTTTTGGGCTAACCAACGCCCCAGCCGCTTTTATGGATCTTATGAATCGAGTTTTCAAGCCGTTTCTTGACTCTTTGTGAAAGTCTTCATTGATGATATCCTTGTTTATTCGCGAAGTCGGGAAGATCATGCTAATCACCTCAGGGTAGTTCTGCAGACTCTTCATCAGCACCAGTTGTATGCAAATTCAAAATGTGAGTTTTGACTAGAATCAGTCACCTTTTTGGGCCATGTTGTATCTAGGGAAGGGTTCAGGTTGATCCCCAAAAGATTGCAGCGGTGAAGGACTGGCCTAGACCAACGACCCCGACAGAGATTCGCAGTTTCTTGGGTCTAGCTGGGTATTATCGGAGGTTCGTGGAGGGATTCTCTAATCTCGCCTCCCCATTGACTAAGCTGACACAAAAAGCAGTTAAGTTTCAGTGGTCCGATGCTTGTGAAAAGAGTTTTCAGGAATTGAAGTCGAGATTGACTTTGGTGCCAGTGTTGACCTTGCCAGAAGGTTCAGAGGGGTTTGTGGTTTATTGTGATGCGTCGAGGGTTGGTTTGGGGTGTGTGCTGATGCAATATGGTAAGGTAATAGCGTATGCTTCCAGACAGCTCAAGAATCACGAGAAGAATTATCCGACGCATGATTTGGAGCTCGCAGCTGTTGTGTTTGCATTGAAAATCTGGCGGCATTATCTTTATGGGGTCCATGTGGACGTGTTCACTGACCACAAGAGTCTTCAATATTTATTCAAACAGAAGGTGTTGAACTTAAGGAAGCGGAGGTGGTTAGAATTGCTCAAGGATTATGATATGAATATTTTGTACCATCATGGAAAGGCGAATGTGGTAGCCGACACACTTAGTCTGAAATCCATGGGTAGCTTGGTCCATTTGGAAGCCGGTCAGAGGCTTTTGGCTCAGGAGGTTTATCAGTTGGCCAGTCTGGGAGTCTGTCTTTCGGCCTCAAATGAGGGGAATGTCGTGGTGTGTAATGGAGCGGAGTCTTCGCTTGTAGAGGAAGTCAAGGGAAAGCAATCAAGGGATCCAACTTTGGCATAGTTGAGGGAAGCAATTTTAAATCACAAGACTTCAGCATTTTCACTTGGCAATGATGACGGTGTTTTGCGGTGCCAAGGAAGGCTATGTGGTCCGGATGTGGATAATCTTCGGGAGAGAGTTATGGTAGAGGATCACAATTCGAGGTATTCTATACACCCAGGTTCTACGAAAATGTATCGCGATCTCAAGGAGATTTTCTAGTTGAATGGTATGAAGAGGGGTGTGGCGGACTTTGTGGCAAGGTGTCCGAATTGTCAGCAAGTGAATGCCGAGCATCAGAAGCCCGGTGGGTTGACACAGCTTATGGAAATATCGATGTGGAAAAGGGAAATGATCAATATGGACTTTGTGGTAGGTTTACCCCGCACTCAGCGCATGTTCGACTCATTTTGGGTAATAATGGATCGACTCACGAAGTCAGCACATTTCTTGCCAGTCAAGTCCACCGATACTGCAGAACAATACGCTCAGTTGTACATCAAATAAATAGTCAGACGTCATGGCACTCCAGTTTCTATTATCTCGGATCGAGGGGCCCGGTTCACAGCTAACTTTTGGAGGAAATTTCAGCAAGGTTTGGGTACTCAGGTAAATCTTAGCACAACTTTCCACCCACAAACGGACGGTTAAGGGGAGCGGACTATTCAGACGCTTGAAGATATGCTACGAGCTTGTGTATTGGATTTCAAGGGTAGCTGGGATGATCACTTGCCGCTTATAGAATTTGCTTACAATAACAGTTTCCATGCTAGTATTCAGATGGCCCCATTTGAGGCATTGTACGGTAGGAGGTGTAGGTCTCCGATAGGATGGTTTGAGCTTGGTGAGGCGGAATTGCTAGGACCAGATCTTGTGCACCAAGCTATAGAAAATATTAGAGTCATTCAGGAGAAGATGAAAACTGCTCAAAGTCGTCAGAAATCCTAAGGTAGGAAAATCAATGGCTGACAAATAAGGTACAGAGATTAGTTAATAAGTCAATTAGGGTTAATAGGAATCAATTAACAGGCAAAATCAAGTAAGTATCCCTTAATTTAAGGAGAATCTCACATGGAGTAAATCAACAGACAAGATTAAGGTTTAAATAAGGTAACCAGTAAGTCCAGAGATCAATTATAGGTCAGTTATAATACTCAAAGAACATAAATCAAGCCAGTAAAGAAATTAAGGAAAGTAGTACCAACTATTAATCACACATAAGAAAAGAACATGTAAAAATCTGATAGGGAAATATCAGTTTTAAAGGAAAGCACAATTTCAGACCCTAATTAGGCAAGTAATTCAATTAATCACTTTAATTGACAGAGCTAAGGTAAACGGTGCAAACATTATAATAAACAACCGAGTAATTGAAAACCCTAAGCATATAAAAAACATAGTGAGGAAACTCAAGTAAAAATCAGTCGAAACAGTAGAGAAGAAAACTAGAGTTGAAACGTCTAAACGTTTAAACATTTTTGCAGAAAACCTATTAGAAATAAAAACCCTAGCTTCAAGGAAAAATAAATCGGTTGACAATAATAGTAAAAACAGAAGAATCTTAAAGAAAAATGCCAAACAAACTCAAACCGCTTCAGAACTAAAGAGACCTGAACTGATTTAGCTAGAAATAGTTATGTTTACTAAAATAAACAGAAGTGAATTAAAAATCTGGTTTGAACCAGAGTTTAGAAGCCGTAAAAACACGAAGATATTAGTAATCACAGACATAGTAGTAAATATAGACGGATTAGTAGAGAAAATGAGGGATTTTGAACCAAATCTGGTTCGAATCCCTTGAGATTCCATCAAGTAACATGAAGATCACAACACCAGTAGAGATTTGAGGCCGGATAAGGCCTGAAATTGAAGAGAAACCCCATGAATCAAGGGGATATCAGTGACGGCGGGCTAGGGATAGAAGCGGGGTGAGAGAGAAGAGAAGAGGGAAGGGGATTCAGGGACGGCGGATTGGGAAAGTTGGGTAGGGTTTGGATGTTTAGGGTAATTAAAAATGGAATGGGGTTTCTGAACCATTTATCTCCTGAGATCAACGGCCAGGATTGGTTATAGGCTGGGGCGAGTTATGGGTTTTAGGGTATTGGGTTTGAATTATGGGTAATGGGTAATGGGTTATTTTAATTATTGGGCTGATGGTTGTTGGGTTGGGGTCCGAAAAATAAAATAAAAAGAGGCTATATTTTAAGTACCCACCTAATTTTTTAAAATTAGTTAATAAATGATTAAAAATGCTATTTATGCATTAAAATGATTTAAAAAAATTACTTAATATTATAAAAATATAAAAGGTCATTTTCGTAAAAAATAAAATAATTATGCACACATGGGCTATTATTGCAAAGTCATTGCAATTATAACCTAAATATGTAAATATGATTATTCATAAAATAATTAAAACTTAGTATAAATATAAATGATAAAATTAAGCAATACAATTATTATAAAATCATTTGTCATGCAATTAGTAATTATTTTGATAATAAAATACAGGGATAAATTAATTAAAAATCCTTTAGAATTATAGAAAATTATGGAAAAATATTGATTCATGCTCATACATTGTTTTGAAAATATATATGCATTTTTAAAATAATATAGGGAAAAATTGGGTATCAGCAGTTGCCCTTCTTTACCCGGGAAGGATGAAAGATTTGTCGGGTAAAGATTTGATTGCCAATTTTGACCGAATAAAGTGATCTGAGAGATATAGGCCACACTCTGGTTCCCGAGCTACCTACATATCCCTGGTCTTACAACAATCAGTCCTTGTGTAGTTTTGGATTCATTGGCGAAATAAATTGACGGAATTGTCTCAAGGTCTGACTCGAGGTTTGAATAGATGAAACAGTTATGGTGAGCGATCATGTTTGAAATAGTTTGAAGGAACTAGAGCGGGATAGCTCCTGTTGGGATGACAGTTGCTCACTAGGTCACTTGTAAATCAAAAGACGTACTGCAAGCATATACGTATAACTTCGCGTAAATTTAGACATGATGCAAATTCCCTTCAGACCATGAAAATTGTCTTTGGACGGCTGAGGATGAAGTCCTTAGACCATGACGTCCCGGTCCATGAGTTGTGTGGTAAGGGATTCGCATGCCATGAAATGATATTCTCGGGCCATGAAAATGGTGCCTCCGAACCATGATGCCTTTGAATAATGATGTGCATGTTTGGGAGATCCTCAAGCCATGGCATGATGTCTTCCGGCTATGAGGATGGTGCCTTCAGACTATGACTCCTTCGGACAAGCTGACTATATTTTAGCCCATGAGGTATAAAGAAAAGATTCTAGAAGCAACAAGACAAGGCTTAGTCTTGTATGAAGTTGAGGGTAGAGCTTAGCCCGAGAGAAGAGAACAGTGCAAAAGAAACAGTGCTTGGTCTCGTGCGAGATTCGGGACAGTGCTTAGTCCATTGCAAGGAGAAGGAAATGCTTATCCTTATGCAAGATTTAGGACAATTCTTAGTCCCATGCAAAGAGAAGGCAGTGCTTAGACTTATGCAAATGGGAGGCAGGGTTTAGCCTCATGCAATATTGAGACAGAGCTTGGTCTCATTAAAATTGAAGGAAGTGCTTAGCCTTATGCAATATTCGGGATAGTGCTTACTCCCATGCAAGGAGAAGGCAGTGCTTAGCCTTATGCAAATGGGGGGCAGGGCTTAGCCTCATGCAAGATTGAGACAGAGCTTAGTCTCAAAAAAATAAAAGGCAGTGCTTAACCTTATGCAAATGGGGAGGCAGGGATTAGCCTCATGCATGATTAGTCTCATACAAATAGGAGGCAGCGCTTATCTTTATGCAAATAGGGAGGAAGGTATTAGCCTCATGCAGATTCGGGACAGTGCTTAGTCTAATGCGAATAGAAGGCAACGCTTAGCCTTATGCAAATAGGGAGGCATGGTTTAGCTTCCTGCAAGATTGAGACAGAGCTTGGTCTCATGCAGATGGAAGGTAGTGCTTAGCCTTATGCAAAATGGGAGGCAGGGCTTAGCCTCATGCAAGGTGGAGATAGAGCTTAGTCTCATGCAAATAGAAGGCAGAGCTTAGCCTTATGCAAAATGGGAGGCAGAGCTTAGCCTCGTGCAAGGTTCAGGACAAGGCTTAGTACCATGAAAAGATTCGGTAAAGTGCTTAGTACAATGCAAATAGAAGAGTAAGAGTGTAGTATTCTTAGCTGACAATGTGTTTCGTGCATAGTGATTGTGTCGTTGCAACAGTGTTTATCATGATGATATGGTCCTGCGTCCAAAGAACATTCGTGAGTTTTGCAAGAGAAGGTTGGGTCGTGCCTTTGCTTGCTTGATTTGCTCTGCTCTGTCTGAAGATCATGTTCAAGCTATCAGGGTAGCATTTGCTAAAGCAAAGTTTCTTTTTCAAAAGCATGTGTGCATAATTTCCAAAGACATAGTAGTATATAGTTTTAGAAACTAGTTAGATGAACCAGTAACTGTGACACAATCAGAGACATTGCGACTTCTTCCGCCGTAGAATTTTGAGGGTCCTCCTCAATATTCTACTCCAGTTAACTAGATGACCTTTCTGACTGCTCCATACGCTTCGGTTGGCTGAACTTGCTTCAGAATTCTGAGGGTCCCCCTCAAAATTCTTCCCCATTTTCTGATTGTGGGGGAAATAGAAATTTTATTGAATTGTGACCGAACCCACATAGATGCCTACGTATCCCCTCTTAAACGGGAATCAGGTCGATCGTAGTTCAATTTACATCAAATAGGAAAGCTTAAGATGATTTTACACATAATATCTTTTGACTACATCTGAGTTAATTTGCTTTGGCCAAATTTCTCCGTCCATCTCTGCGAGTATAAGTACTCCTCCTGCTAGTACCTTGTGAACCATGTAGGGACCTTGCCAGTTGGGACAGAATTTCCCTTTGGCTTCATCTTAGTGTGGAAAGATCTTTTTCAGCATTAGTTGCCCCGGTGTGAACTGTCTAGGCTTGACTCTCTTGCTGAAGGCTCTAGACATTCTGTTTTGATAAAGCTGACCACGGCATACTGCATTCATCCTCTTTCCGTCTATGAGGGCTAGTTTCTCATAACGGATCCTTATCCATTCTACGTCACTGAGCTCAGACTTTTATATGATCCTCAAGGAAGGGATTTGTACCGCGGCGGTAATGACAACTTCAGTACCATAAACCGACAGATAGAGGGTTGCCCCAGGTCATGTGCGGACTGTAGTACGGTATCCGACTAAGGCGAATGGTAGTTTTTCGTACCATGTTTGTGATTTTCCATAATTTTCCTTAACATTTTCGTGATGTTTTTGTTGGCAGCTTCCACGACTCCATTCATTTGAGACATGTATGCCGTGGAATTTTTGTGTTTGATTTTTAATGATTCACACATGACTTTGATCAAAACACTGTTGAGATTGGTGGCATTGTCAGTGATGATGGACTTTGGAACCCTGAATCGACAAACTATTTGGTCGCGGACAAAATTCGCAACGACTTTCTTGTTCACAAATTTGTAAGATGCAGCTTCAACCTATTTAGTGAAGTAGTCGATGGACACCAAAATGAACTGGTTCTCGTTTGAGGCGGTGGTCTTGATCGGACCACTGACGTCCATTCCCCAAGCAGCAAAGGGCCAAGGTGAGCTTGTTGCATTAAGCTCATTCGGTGGCACTTTTATCTTGTTTGCATGTATCTGACATTGATAGCATTTCTGAACATACCGGATGCAATCTGTTTCCATGGTCATCGAAAAATAACCGGCCCTGAGTATTTTCTTGACCAAGAAAATGCCATTCATGTATGGTCCATACGTTCCGACATGTATCTCCTCGAGTAGTTTAGAAGCCTCCTTTGCATCAACACACCTTCGCAGTCCCAGATCATGAGTTCTTCAATATAGGGTTCCTCCACTCTGGAAGAAGTGATTGGACAACCTCCGAAGCGTGCGTTTCTGAGTATGGTTTGCATGCTCCGGGTATTCTCCTTTTGCCAAATACTATTTGATGTCGTGGAACTAGGGTTTTCTGTCTGTTTCTTCTTCAACATGATCACAATATGCCGGATGATTATTGATCCTTACTGGAATGGGATCGATGAAATTCTTGTCTGGATGTTGTATCATTGGATACAAGGTGGCCAATGCATCTACAAATTCATTCTGACTTTTGGGGACATGCCGAAACTCTATCTTTGTTAATCTCTTCTTCATTTCCCTCACATGATGCAGGTAGGGTAGTATTTTGGAATTCTTGGTTGCCCACTCTCCTTGTATCTGTTGCACAAGCAAATCTGAATCGCCGATCACCAGTAGTTCTTGAATGTTCATATCAACAGCCAGGTTGAGCCCTAATATGCAGGCTTCATATACCCTCATTTTGTTTGTGTAGGGGGATTTGAGTTTTGCAGACACCGGGTAATGTTGACCAGTTTGTGATACCGAAACAGCTATGATACCTACTCCTTTGAAGTTCGTCGCCCCGTCAAAAACAATCTCCAACCATCGTAGGATTTAGCAGTGTCTTCTCCTACGAATGATACCTCTTCATCAGGAAAATACGTTTTCAGGTTTTCGGCAAGGTGGTCTGCCAATGCTTGCCCCTTGGCCGCTTTCTGAGTTACATAGATGATGTCGAATTCACTCAGCAGGATTTTCCACTTGTCCAGCTTCCTAGTGGGAATGTGTTTCTGAAATAAGTATTTCAAGGGATCCATTCTCGATATGAGATACGTCGTATAAGCATAGAAGTAACACCTTAGCTTTTGAGCTATCTATATTAGCGCAACAAGTGCGTTCTAGCATAGATTAACGTGCTTCGTAAAGGTTTAACTTCTTACTCAAGTAATAGATAGCTTGTTCCTTTCTCCCTATCTCATCGTGTTGTCCTAGAACACAACCAAAAGCTCCATCTAACACTGCAAGGTAGATTACCAGGGGTCTACCCGGCTCAGGTGGGACTAAAACATCTGGCATGGACAAGTATTCCTTGATTTTGTCAAAAGCCTTTTGACAATCCTCGGTCCAATTGGTTGCAGCGTCCTTCTTTAGCATTTTGAAAATCGGCTCACATATTACTGTGGATTGTGCTATGAAACGGCTGATGTAGTTGAGGCGTCCCAAGAAACTCATCACATCTTTCTTGCTTTTTGGTGGTGGTAATTATTGGATGGCTTTGACCTTTTATGGGTCTAATTCTATTCCCCGGCGACTGACGATGAATCCCAACAACTTTCCGGTAGGAACCCCGAATGCACACTTTGCGGGATTTAGCTTCAGGTTGTACTTTCGAAGTCTGTCGAAGAATTTTCTCAAGTCTGCTATGTGATATGTGGCCTTCTTTGATTTAATGATGACACCATCCACATATACCTCTATCTCTTTATGTATCATGTCATGAAAAATAGTTGTCATGGCCCTCATGTAGGTGGCCCCAACATTCATTAGAATGAATGACATCATTTTGTAGCAGTACACCCCTCATGGTGTAATGAAGGCTATTTTCTCGGCGTCTTCTTCATCCATCCAGATCTGATGATAACCTGTGAAGCAATCTACAAAGGATTAGAGTTCATGCTCTGCGCAATTCTCGATCAGAATGTGTATATTTGACAGCGAGAAATCGTCCTTTGGGCTTGCTCTGTTGAGATCCCAATAATAAAAATAGACTCTGACTTTACCATCCTTATTCGGAACAGGAAAAACGTTGGCTAACCAGGTTGGATATTCAACTAACCTGAGGACCTTGGCTTTGATCTGCTTAGTAACATCCTCCTTGATTTTCAGGCTCATATCTGGCTTGAATTTCATGAGTTTCTGTTTTACCAGCGGACACATTGGGTTCGTGGGCCACTAAGGATGTGCTCAATCCGGTCATATCGTCGTATGACCATGCAAAGATATCCTAATATTCTTTAAATTACCGAGTGTATTCCTCTTTCTCTAACGGTGACAAAATGGATGCTTATACGGGTTTCCTTGACGGTTTCAGAATCTCCCAAGTTGACTACCTCAGTTTCGTCCAGGTTTGACCTGGGCATGTTCTCAAAATCCTCTACTTCTCTGAAAATCTCCTCAGGTATTACATCCTCTTCTTCTGAATCATTGTCCTTTTGTTGTGTTGTCTCATTACATGTCACAATTGTTGGTTCATCGAGATAGGAAATAGTAATGCTGTAGGGATAAAGATATGAAAGAAAAATAATAATAATAAAACATCAAGACATTTTAAAGCGTCAGACAAAATGGTTTTCAATATCTCAAAAACCTCTTTTCGAATATTGAAATTATTATTTAAAACAGAAAATGCAAAAGTGGAAATCATTTTTTAATAAAAAGTAAACAATGCTATTCGGCCTTGCTACCCCGGGACTCGTCGGGCCCTTGATGGTCTAACAGTTTAGTTCTTGAGGAATGCTCCTCTCTTCACAGCTTGGATAGTAGGGCCTTCCTCCTCCTCCTTCTCCTTAACGATCACACAACAGTCCATATCCTCATCTTCCAAGAACTGATTCTTCAATGCTGCCAACGCTTCGTCTTCCTCTGATCCCCATATTATATCGGTCTGGTGGAAGTTATGACTTAAGTGCGGCATGAGTTGCTCAAGAAGGTAGTATGGACCAATCCATAGTGGTGACCAATCATCGTATTCCTGGTAGGTGTACTAATACCCCAACCCAAATGTGGTACCATGGCGCTTCAGCTATATTGGCTTGGAGATACCCTAGAGATTTTTACCGAGCCCCTTGACGGGCTCCTACCCTTTCCATGCTAGCATTCTTTCTATCTTGCCACTCCACCACTTATCCTTCTCGGTCTCGTTAATACGCTCGATATGATGGTAGGTTTCTCCACCTAACTTCCTTCTGTTTTCAACTACCGGAACAGTCTGACTAGTGTAAATGGGATTGCTCCCATCTCCATGGATGATTACTTCTTGATGGTTCCACTCGAATTTCACAGCCTGGTTCAAAGTAGATGTTACAGCCCCAACGTCATGTATCCAAGGTCATCCCAACATCAAATTGTAGGAGGCGAATATGTCCAATACATGAAACTCAACATCAAACCAGGTGGGACCCATCTGCAAGCAAATATTAGTTCTCCAATGGTAGCCCTTTGAGACCCATCGAACGCTTTCGAATTATGGCTTTTTGGCACTTTCCCTACCATATTGGCCATTTCTCCACTAATGGTGTTGTTGGCCACATATGCTTCATTCAAAACCTTCGTCACAGCATTCCTGTGTGCCTCAAAATTTTGCAACAATGACAAGATGGATATTTGGGCGGGGGTCTTATTCAGATGATCGACGATAGAGTACTCCCTTGCATGTACCTTCCTCTAGATGTCATCTGGAATGGTCTCAATAACTGGTGGTCTACTGGAAGCTTTCTTACTGGTTTCTCCCAAATGTTTGGGTGTATACACCCTTCCTGTTTTGGTCATACCTTGTGCAGCGCCGGATTCTTCAATTTTTGCTTTTCCATTTCTTCTAGCCTCAGCTACATAATCCCAAGGCACAACGTTGGAAGTGAAGGGCGGTGTGGATGCCACTGTTGCAATGAAAGGTCTGGCCACCTCCACCTCAAATGGAGTGGGTGTTGCTGCAGGTGGTGTTACTTCTACTTCAAAAGGAATAGATGCAGCTACCTCGACTTCAACCGTTGGGTGTACTTGCACCACAATAGGATTGAGTGTAACTGCATGTTACTTAGGATCATCACCTTCTCGAATAAGCTCAATTGATCCCTCGGGATCCCACTCTTGATCGGTTTCTATCACATTGACCTCTTCACCTCTGCGATTTGGGAGGGGATTGTTGTGGACATTAGGTGAAGTTTCCTTTGCCTGTATGACCTTATTATCAATTAGTGTTTGGATATTGTCTTTCAAGGTGTTACACACATCAATTGTGTGTCCCTTCATACCGGGATGGTATGCACAAGTCTTGTTTGGGTTGACCCATTGAGATGAATCCTCCATTGCCACATTGGTAATAAGGCTGACATAACCAGCAACTTTCAATCTTTCGTTGTCATGACCCAAGATCCCTAAGGTCATGATGGCGCGGGACACCACTGTCAGGCAAGCCAACCATTAATTAATTTAAACAAACAAATTCCTGTCTCAATATTTTCAAAGTTGTTACCTTTCACTTTAATACGTAATAACTATATGAAATCCATTTAAGTAAAAACAACAGTCCATTTTACTCCTTTAAAGAAATATATCCCAAATATATACGTGTCCTAGAACCCGGTGTCGCGAGTACATGAGCAATTTCTAAGAACTTAAACAATTATTACAAAGCTTGTCCGAAATACAAGTTGGACAAGGGCATTAGAATAAAATAAATACAATACATAGAGGAAGACTCTGCCGGCTGCGGATCGCATCCGAATGATGCAGCTCGCCTAAGTCTCAAAACCAGCCTCATCGCTTTGAAAGTACCTGTGCAACAATATGCACAGCAAGTGTAGTATGAGTACATAAATATATATGTACCCAGTGAGTATCTCGTCTAATCTCGAAGAAGTAGTGACGAGAGGTCGACTTGACACTTACTAAGGTACAATAATATAACATACGACAGGATATAATGAAATACAGTAGGCAGGTAAGGCAGTGAGCAACAAATATATAACAAGTACAGAAATCCAAGTAGCTACTGAAATTACACAACAATGTACACTTTCCATTTTTCCAAGTATCTGTCAAGCCAATATCATTCAATCCGCCGTGGCGTACGGCCCGCTCCCATATATATATTACAACTACTCTCCCAATCCACCGTGGCGTACGACTCGATCCAATATATGAACAATTACCTTTAAAATCCGCCGTGGCGTACGACCCGATCCCATATATGTACAATTACCTTTCAAATCCGTCGTGGCGTACGGCCCGATCCCATATATGTACAATTACCTTTCAAATCCGCCGTGGCTTACAACCCGATCCCATATATGTACAATTACCTTTTAAATATGTCGTGGCGTACGACCCGATCCCATATATGTACAATTACCTTTCAAATCCGCCGTGGCGTACGACTCAATCCCATATATGTACAATTACTTTGCAAATCCGTCGTGGCGTACGACCCGATCCCATATATGTACAATTACCTTTCAAATTCGCCGTGGCATACGGCCCGATCCCATGGATTTTACAAATACTCTTCAGTCAAATGCCACAAAGTCTTAGAGAAAACAATACTACAAACAACAGGTGTTCATAACACATAAGCCATTTCAAGGAAAATATAAGGCATGCTGTGGGCCTAACTACCCGGACATAACTATAATAGCCGCCTCGTACGGACTCTCGTCACATGGTGCATACGTAGCCCCCAATCGAGTACACATAGCATTTAAATCACCTAGGGGGACAATTCCCTCTTACAAGGTTAGAAAGGAGACTCACCTCGTGTCGAACATACTTTCCGGGTCAAGAATGCGCCCGAAACTTCAAACTCGTCTCCCAAGGATTCGAAACTAGCAACAAGTTACTTAATTATATCAATAAATGCTAAATGAATCAATTCTAATGCATGGAAGGGAGTTTTCTAAAGCCTTTCCCCAAAAGTGAAAAATCGAACCCCGGCCCGCTCGGTCCAAACCCGAAATTTGAACCAAAACCCGATTACCCGTTCGCCCCCGAGCCCGGATATATTAATGGTTTTGGAATCCGAACTCAATTTGAGGTCTAAATTCCCAAATTTTAATATTCTTTGGTTTTACCCAAAATTCCCAATTACATCATGAAAACCCTAGATTCTAGGATGATATCTTGTAAAAAGAAGTTAAGGAGTGAAGAAAATGAGTTAGAAATCACTTACCAACGTTTTGGAGAAGAAAAAGTGTTTGGGAAATCGCCTCTTATGTCTTTGGGTATTGGAAAATGAAAAATAACTGAAAATACCACTGATTTATACTCCTCTCAGGCCCTCCAGCGCGGTCAGCGAAAAAGGGACCGCGGCCTCGCTAGCAAAGTCAAGAACAAACTGAAGAAAACCAAGAAAATGACTGCAGTGACATGCTTTAGTATTTCGGCCATAACTTTCTCTACAGATGTCCAAAGTACGATTTCTTTACCTCTCTTGAAACTAGACACAAAGGGCTACAACTTTCGTTTTTGAATCATCTCAAATTTCCTTGTAGAGCAAAAGATATAAACCTTCGAAATCGGACTAGTGGCCTAGCTCCTCCACCGCGGACCGCGAAAATATGACCGCGGCCACGAAGCCTCCCACCGCGGCCAGCACAAAAAGGACCGCGGACCGCGGTGGTGGGTTCAAGGATTTGACCCCTCTGACCAGCAACATCTATATTTTAGTCTAAAGACATCTCGGGACCTACCTGGCACTCACCTGAGCCATCGGAACTCCAAACCGAACATTCCAACAAGTCCCAAATCATCCCACGGACTTGCTCGAGCCTTCGAACCCCCAAAACAACGCTAAAACTTAGAATCACACCTCAAAACCCCTTGAATCAAACTTAAGAACTTTATGTTCTTGAATTCGCTAACAATGCGCCGAACCGACCCATACTACTCAGAATGACACCAAATTTTGCAAGCAAGTCATATTCGACATTACGGACCTGCTCAAACTTCCGGAATTGCATTCCGATCCCGCTATCAAAATTTCCACTTCCGATCGGATTCTTCAAAAACCTCCAAATTTCTATCTTTAGCCAAATGACTTCAAAATGACCTCCTGACATCCGAATTAACTTCCGATCGCGCTCCCAACTCCAGAATCACCATACGAAGCTATTCCCAACCTCGGAATCCCAAACAAACATCAATATCACTGAAATGCGCTTCAAGCCAAACTTAGGAAATTCCTTCAAAAATGCTGACTTCCATAATATACGCCGAAACGCTCCCGGGTTATCCAAAACCCTATCCGGACATACTCCCAAGTCCAAAATCATCATACGAACCTGTTGGAACCTTCGAATCCTGATTCCGAGGCCGTCTACTCCAAATTCCACTCTTAGCCGATTCTTCCAACTTAAGGTTTATGAGATGAGAATTCTCTTTCCAAATCCACCCAAACTTCCCGAATTTCAATTCCGACCATGCGTACGAGTCATAATACCTGAAATGAAGTTGTTCATGACTCAAACTGCTGAACGACGCGCTGGAGCTCAAAACGACCGGTCGGGTCGTTACATTCTCCCCCACTTAAATAGACGTTCCTCCTCAAACGTGCCATGAACTACTCCGGGGTTATCTGAAATCACTACTTAACACCTCGAGCATCTGCCCGTGCTACCACAACCCAATTGAGTACACTTGCTCGAACAATTCTGAAGATATCCTCCTTTATCCATACAATAAGCTCCGAACTTAGTTCCAACACCAGAATTTCTCTGTCAGGACTGTTTCTAATATATAAACACCGTATCAACTACCACGCGATGCACCAAAACACAATTGCTTACCTTTGCTCAATTAGCACCATACACCGCATAATCCATCATCTAACCACAATGACGCTCCCTGAACCTTAATAGCCAAAATTCCACGAATCTGATGCTCCCAATGAACCTTATGATATATATATACATCCTTCTATAATGCTGACGATACCACCACAACGGAGGAGATGTGTAGAAATTCCTAACCAACTGCAGATTTATTCAAACATTGAGTCTTTCCCCTTGACTAAAATCATAATCTCATTACGAACCAAATAATGGTAATTGTCCTATAATATACTTCACATAATCTTATCACATCGATCCCAGATTTATAAATCTCGTCTCACCCAGTATGAACTGCTCAGACAACCAATCACCTCAGGCACGGCCAATAGTCTCACACGATGCCACAATGCGCCAATAGACCACAATTCGAACACGACACAAAAAGAAATGACTCAGGAAGGGACTACTCAACTCACACAACTAATATGAACTTTCCTCAGAATACAGGAAGTATAACATAAGAAAATAAATATAGGAACCTTACTTATCATCACACTGTTGCGGCGTGCAACCCGATCCAAATAACATACCCATGTCGGCGTGCCACCCGATCCCATCATAAGATTTACAAAAGGAAATATACACGGAGCTGAATTGCTCACTATTACAAATTACTGAATATCGGTCATAAGCACGCTAAGTGCATAATACCATTCCGGGGAGACTGATAGAACCATATGCTACAAAACTCAAGCACAACTGAGGTGCGATATATAATCTGAATCTCGAGGGCCATCCTACTCACATAACCCCCCTCGCTCCGCGGAATCTTAACACATACGAAGTTATCAAGCTGTTTCACAACTCACATGGCACAATCATAATACTACATGAAATGAACGAAGAGGGAACTCACCTGATATTCCAACACCCCTCCTTGAGGAGCGCTTTACTGAAATGAACACATCTGACTCACATGAAGCCCATAGTCCTTTTTAAATCCATTTGCGCACTTCAAGCCAATTCCACTCACACTGAACTAAGCTAATAGCTTGACCTGGGTCCATAATAAACCACTTCCTCGCCTAACACGCAAGAACCACCATCACAGTCGGGACAACACCCCATAACCCACAACGAAAATGAACTAAACGCCTTCTAGGCTTACACTTTCAAATAAGCACATTACACTTCCTTATACTTGGTCTAAACTTTAAATCAATCAGGTGGTCACAAGTCACACTTATACAATCTTCCCGTGGTCATGCTCCCACGACCTTCCACACAAGGTAACAAGTCTGCACATCCGTACCACCGACCACCCTAAGGCTGTAAAAAAATTCAAGGACCCGTAACCAGGATACAAAGCCTCTTTCACCAAACACCGAACTCAGATGACACTGAACACAACATTAGCTTATTGTAAGCATTCACATTCCTTGTTCTTGCTCCTCCAAGTTCATGACATCCTTGTTAACACCGAACCGCAATTCGATTCTTACTTCCAGCTCCACACTAACTACTGCACCCAACATGCCGATATGAAATAGCACAAGAATTCCATCATAACTCCTGAACCATCATTAGGGTGAGCGGTTCATCACATAGAAACATCTACTTATCTCAATTAGAGAGAACCATAACAACACACAAGTGAATTCTCACAATCACCCAACATGCAAATCCTTAAGTAGTGGTCTATATCACCTAAATCCTTCCGGGAATCCGCCTACACTTTACAAGCCATCTTGCTTGAATGCTCCCAATTACGATCTATTACGGCGTCCGACAAGCCCCGTGCACGCCAGCACAAACCACATGCTTAATTTAATCACCCTAACAAGACTGATCACTGCCGTACATGTGCCATTTCAACCGTGGCTAACCCATCTATCTTCTTTTAATCATCCTTAATTGCCTCTGAAGCAACAGTAACCCCATTCAACTCATAACAAACTCAATCCTCACTCATTCCGAGTGGCCTTGATTCACGAGACCATGCTGTCTAAATCTCACAACCCATCTCATACCCTTCTGATAATCATTCTACAACCCAAATTTTATTCCTCTCATTCCTCCAATACACTTCTGCATGCTGAAAAATGACATAGAACATTCCAACAATTTTCCTCCCTCGGAAATTACATCGCAAAAGCTCGATTCTTAACACACTACTTCCTGAAACCCTCAAGCACTGCATTCTCAACCTTCGAATTCACTATGACCGCTATTGAGAGTCACCCACTCTGACTGGCCCCCAATACAATCAACTCCAAGTCTCTCCCAATACATGAACATCCCCTCAATGAAGTACGTGACGGAGTTGCTACCCTTACCACTCGCCTATGCCTTAAGCAAAATTTCAGAATCTTCCCAAACCTAACCCCGATCCGATAGGGCCAGCTTTGCACACATTTAACAAATTCCATGCACGATCACCCTTTTACTCCTCTCCCTTAGCTATAATAACTTTCCAATACGCTGACAATCCGCAACCCCCTACTTAGCCCGAAACTACTCCTTGCGCTACTCTAGACCTATGTTGGAATCCCTCCTTCTTTGTTAACATAATCTTTCTCAACTAGTCCGCCCAATTCTTCTGAATTCCTCAGTTAGCCTTCCCTAAATACTCCAATCCTCTAGTATCATTCACACATTCTGCCTCTTACCGAGCAGCCACTAGAATCCCTCGCAGAAACTAGCCAACCACACAACCGCTAACCTATTCACAGGAGATAACCTACATGTGGAAATCACCAACTGACACCTTCCAACGACGCTGAAATACACACTCTTTGCAACATCAATTCTCCATCCTAAGACTGCTCTCATTCACCAACTTTTCCCGTCCGTCCCCTCATCATGGACATCTACTAAATGCGCTACAAAATCATCAAATTCACTACTATGCTGCCACTCACCTACTTTAGTTAACCTCCTTCCTTTAAGCACTACTTGACTTCCTTCTCTTACGCCTGACCTTTTAGAAATGTAACCACCACCTAGCACTTTTCACATATCTTCCTTCATCAAATGCTTCTCAATTGCTGCCTCATTTCCATATTATCCTCTGCAATACCCAAACCAGCAGACCATCATAACTTCGACTCCCCGAAGACCATCTCTCTCGAGCTGCCTTCATTAGAAATGCTTATTCCATACTGAACCACATCACACCATGACTTCTGACAGTCGCTTCTTCAATGATTCTTCACAGTACTCGAACCCCATTTTATTCGATCAATGACGACAATATTACAACACAGGTGAATATTCCACCTCACTTGAATACACCAAGTCTTACTACTCTATCAATCCGAACTGGACCATTCATAGTCCAAATGCCTTTCCTCCGCCAAAACTAAAATACTGAAATCTCGAAATCACGTCATGAGAAGACCTTCCTTCAAACCATTCATCACCCCAACATATGGGCAATCATTTTACCATCATATCGACATCGCGTGATAACCAATCGTAAGCATCATCATAACCATAGCATAATCTCAAAGTTCTCAAAATCACTATTACTGGCTGAAAGAACATATTACACTTCCGCAGAGCCACGACAATAGCCCCAATCAACTTCGCAGGGAGAAACAACCCGCACCACATCCATAGTATCATTAAAATTCCTCAAATCCTCGATTCGTAGCAAGCGCTTCGCGACGCGCAAGATTGAGTAGGAAGAAACATAGGTATAAGCCTTAAAGGAATCAAATCGCACGATGAGGTATCAAGAAGGGAAGTACTCCTAATAACCCTGTAGCCTCTCGAAGATAAGTACAGACGTCTCCGTACCGATCCGCAAGACTCTACTAGACTTGCTCATGACTCGTGAGACCTAAGGGAACCTAGCGCTCTGATACCATGTTGTCACGATCCAAGATCCCTAAGGTCGTGATGGCGCCGGACACCACTGTCAGGCAAGCAAACCATTAATTAATTTAAACAAATAAATTCCTGTCTCAATATATTCAAAGTCGTTACCTTTCACTTTAATACGTAATAAATAAATGAAATCCATTTAAGTAAAAACAACAGTCCATTTTACTCCTTTAATGAAATACATCCCAAATATATACGTGTCCCATAACGCGATGTCGCGAGTACATGAGCAATTTCTAAGAACTTATACAATTATTACAAAGCTTGTCCAAAATACAAGTTGGGCAAGGGCATTAGAATAAAATAAATACAATACATAGAGGAAGACTCTGCCGGCTGCGGATAACCTCCGAATGATGCAGCTCGCCTAAGTCTCCAAACCAGCCTCATCGCTTTGAAAGTACCTGTGCAACAAAATGCACAGTAAGTGTAGCATGAGTACATAAATATATATGTACCCAGTGAGTATCCCGTATAATCACGAAGAAGTAGTGACGAGAGGTCGACTTGACACTTACTAAGGTCCAATAATATAACATACGATAGGATATAATGAAATACAGTAGGCAGGTAAGGCAGTGAGCAACAAATACATAACAAGTACAGAAATCCAAGTAGCTACTGAAATTACACAACAATGTACACTTTCCGTTTTTCCAAGTATTTGTCAAGCCAATATCTTTCAATCCGCTGTGGCGTACGGCCCGCTCCCATATATATATTACAAGTACTCTCCCAATCCACCATGGCGTACGGCTCGATCCCATATATATATATATACAAATACCTCTCAAATCCGTCGTAGCGTACGACCTGATCCCATATATGTACAATTACCTTTCAAATCCAACATGGCGTACGACCCGATCCCATATATGTACAATTACCTTTCAAATCCGTCGTGGCATCGATCCCATATATGTACAATTACCTTTCAAATCCGACGTGGCGTACGGCCCGATCCCATATATGTACAATTACCTTTCAAATCCGTCGTGGCATACGGACCGATCTCATATATGTACAATTACCTTTCAAATACTCCGTGGCGTACGGCTCGATTCCATATATGTACAATTACCTTTCAATTCCGCCGTGGCGTACGACCCGATCCCATATATGTTACGAATACTCTTCAAGTCAAATGCCACAAAGTATTAGAGAAAACACTACTACACACAACAGGTGTTCATAACACATAAGTTATTTCAAGGAAAATATAAGGCATGTTGTGGAACTAACTACCCGGACATAATAATAATAGATGCCGCGTACGGATTCTCGTCACATGGTGTATACGTAGCCCCCAATCAAGGACGCATAAATGAGTTAAGGAGTGAAGAAAATGAGTTAGAAATCACTTACCAACGTTGAAAACCCTAGATTCTAGGATAAAATATTGTAAAAAGAAGTTAAGGAGTGAAGAAAATGAGTTAGAAATCACTTACCAACGTTCTGGAGAAGAAATATTGTTAGGGAAATCGCCTCTTATGGCTTTGGGGTCTTGGAAAATGAAACATAACTGAAGAAAACCAAAACAATGACTGCAGTGGAATGCTTTAGTATGTTTACCATAACTTTCTCTACAGATGTCCAAAGTACGATTTCTTTACCTTTCTGGAAACTAGACACAAAGGCTACAACTTTCGTTTTTGCATTATCTCAAAATTCTTTGCAGATCAAAAGATGTAAGCCTCCGAAGTCGGACCATTGGTCCAACTCCTCCACCGCGGACCGCGAAACCATGACCGCGGCCGCGAAGCCCGCCATCGTGGCCATCAAAAAAAGGACCGCGGACCGCGGTGGTGGGTTCAGGGATTTGACCCCTCTGACCAGCAACAACTATATTTTAGTCTAAAGACATCCCGGGACCTACCCGGAACTCACCCGAGCCGTCGGAA
The DNA here is from genome assembly GCA_005239495.1 of Nicotiana undulata. Classification (NCBI taxonomy): domain Eukaryota; kingdom Viridiplantae; phylum Streptophyta; class Magnoliopsida; order Solanales; family Solanaceae; genus Nicotiana; species Nicotiana undulata. The sequence goes on from ML296406.1 coordinate 30,386, forward strand.
CTCCAAACCGAACGTTCCAGCAAATCCCAAATCATCCCACGGACTTGCTCGAGCCTTCGAACCCCCAAAACAATGCTAAAACTCAGAATCACACCTCAAAACCCCTAGAATCAAACTTAAGAACTTTATGTTCTTGAATTCGCTAACAATGCGCCGAACCGACCCATACTACTCGGAATGACACCAAATTTTGCAAGGAAGTCATATTAGACATTACGGACCTGCTCAAACATCCGGAATCGCATTCTGACCCCGCTATAAAAATTTCCACTTCCGGTAGAATTCTTCAAAAACCTCCAAATTTCTATCTTTAGCCAAATAACTTCAAAATGACCTACGAACATCCGAATTCACTTTCGATCGCGCTCCCAACTCCAGAATCACCATACGAAGCTATTCCCAGCCTCGGAATCCCAAACGGACATCAATATCACTGAAATGCACTTCAAGCCAAACTTAGGAAATTTCCTCAAAAATGCTGACTTCCACAATGTACGCCGAAACGCTCCCGGGTTATCAAAAGCCCGATACGCACATACCCAAGTTCGAAATCATCATACGAACCTGCTGGAACCTTCAAATCATGTTTCCGAGGTCGTTTACTCCAAATTCCACTCTTCGCTGATTCTTCCAACTTAAGGTTTATGAGATGAGAATTTTCTTTCCAAATCCACCTAAACTTCCCGAATTTCAATTCCGACCATGCGTACGAGTCATAATACCTAAAATAAAGTTGTTCATGACCTCAAACTGCTGAATGACGCGCTATAGCTCAAAATGACAGGTCGGGTCGTTACATTCGTACAACTGATCGATGGGTTCAGCAATGACGGTGTATTGTCTGGGTGGTTTCAGTCGAAATTTGGCCTGAGTTTTTGGTAGTTTGGATGAGTTGGAGGAGAATGATAATAGGATGGCTGAGTATTATAGGTATGGTAAGCGGTAGCAAGTTGGGAATATCTGGGAGGTGATGGTTGGTATGTGGGCGGAGGTGTTTGGTATACAAATGAGGTCTTTAGAACTTGGGCAACCATATTGTTCCTACTTCTTTCTTCATCGATATACCACCTGATTGCAATGCTTTGTTTGTGTCCTGCATTGCCTCCAAATTCGTCACCATTCCACTTTTAATACCTTTCTCTATCTTTTATCCGAACTTGATTATATCTGAGAATGTATGATTCTCAATAACCATTAACGTTTCATAATATTGCAGATCTTGCGCCCTGACAAAGAACTTGTTCATTTGTTCCTCATCTAACGCCGACCTGACCTTTGTCGTTTTTGACCTCCACCGAGTAGCATACTCGCGGAAAGTATCAGTTGGCTTCTTCTTAAGGTTATGGATATAGAAAACATCTGATGCATTCTCTGTGTTGAATATGAGCTTGTCCATGAAATTTGACGCCATGCTCACCCAATTAGCCAATTTATTGGGATTCTGGATTATGTACCAATACATGGCATCTCCTATAAGGCTTCTTATGAACAACTTCATGCGAATCATTTTATCTTTTTCGACCCCCACGAGCTTGTCACAGTAAGTTCTCAGATGAACCTTGGGGTTACCCGTTCTATCAAACATTTCGAACATGGGAGGTTTGTAACCCTCCGGATGTTACACATCCGGCTCGACCCTCAACTCGGCTTGTTAGCTTCTAGACCTCCTCGTCCATGTTCTTGATGAACAAGTCCTTCTCGGCGGATTATGGTGTATATGAGATTGGTTGAGTGGAGTGAGGTAAGGTTTCCACATATATAGGGTTGTTTTGGTGAATGCTAGGAGTTTGGGCGTAATGGTGATCATTGGTGGAGTTCTGGGGTTTGGGGGTAGGTTGCGGTGTGTTATGAGGAGTGTGATAGGTAGTTTATGGGTACTGAGTAGGGAGATGCTTATTTTGAGGAGGGGTTGTATACTTGTAAGGTGCGGTAGGATTCTGTGGGCGTTTGTTAGGTGTGTTTTGAGGTGGTACAGGGTTCAAGGTGTTTGGGTGGTTGACATCTGGGACATTCAGCGTGAGGGAGAGATTTTTAAAGTTCTGGACCTGCTCAAACTCACCCTGAAGTTCAAGTATCTTCTGCTCAAGCCATAGAACCAAATCATTTGGGGCTTGAGTTCCCCGACCATCGGAAGTTTTCACATTCTCAACATGTGTATTGTTGTCTTTTCTGATGTCGTTCATATCATCCATTTTAGCTTTCCCTTTTCCTTTTGGTATAGTTGGAGGAGGGAAGGTGGAGGGCCTATGGATTTGGTATGATAAGTTGATGATGCCAATATGCGTGAACCAACCTTGGGGAATATGAGTAATCAAAAAGAAAGAAAATAAAAGATAGCTAAGTTAGTAAGAGTTCTGAAAAGAGTATTTGCATCATTTAAACACATATTGCGGAAATGTAAATTTGCGTCCTAATTTTGGAGCCTCGTTGTGCCCGAGGTATGCCTAGCGACAAGTTTATTTGGAGAACTTCAGTGCCAATAATTACCTCATTTCATTAATGTAAAATAGATGAATCTAAAATGACACTAAATAATATAAGTCACTAATGGCACTTGGCCTTATACATTTGAAAAAGCAAATAAACCTAATCTACTTGGTCCCAAAAAGACCTTCCTCAGGCTTGATCTTTCGGGCTTCATCGATCAGGCTCCCAAGTCGCGCATGCCAAACAGCAAGTATACCCTTGCTAGATGTCCTCCTTCGCTTCCCTCAACATTCTGGCAGTCGGCAACTCTCTTCCTTGTCTTTTCCTCCAGCTCTATCATACCCTGCTCCAGATATTCCATCCTTTCATTAGATTTGATAGCCAATTCCCTCCATTCATTGATTAGTTCCATATCAGTATTTTGTATCTCCAGATGCTCGGCCTCGGACTCATGAATCCTTTTGCGTAGTTTGTTGTATTTCACTTTGGTTTCAGCAACTTCGTTTATGACCATGTTTCCCCGACCGATTCCCGGCTTAACTATCCCTGCTATGCTGTCTTCCAACCATGATAGGTAAAAGAGTGCATGCCCTGTGTGATACATGTCTGTCTCGATGGTGTCTTTTTCTACAATAATCTTTGAGTGCCACATATGCTGAGCTTCACACTTGTATGGGATGTTATCATCCTAAAAATCCGCCCTATAGTGACTCATTTTATAAACTTGCGGTATAACTTTCTTCTTGCCTGCTTGTCTCATAACCTTGATAGGAACATAAGGGTATATGCCTCTTAACCCGATCAACACCAAGTGTGGAGAATCCCTAGATATGATGATGAACTCGTCAGTAGGGAACCATTCAAAAATCCATTTAACCTGATCCTCAGTCAAATTGTCAAAAAACTGCACCCATTCTGTAGCACTCTCTGGTTGAGCAAACCTGTCCAGGATATATGCCATTCTCTTAGGGTGAAGGAAATCTATATGATCATTCCATAACCTTCGTGGAAACTCTTGATGGTATTGACCTCTCTGGAGATGCTCCAATAACCAAACTTGTAGCAGCAAATTACAACCTTCGAAGTGTTTGAACCGCTTATGGCAGCGGTCTAAGGCCTGATATATGTCAGCTATGATCATAGGGACAATGGTATATGTTTGCCCCTCGATTCCCTCCATTAAGGTTTTAGCCACCATGGCCAGTCTGGTGTTATTTATGTCCCCTTGCATTGGAAATACTATCATACCCAAGATGCAGACGATGAACACAAAAACCATGCGGTGAATACAACCCAAGGAAGTGATAGAGAATTCATCATAGAACATACGATAGGATTTGCTATGACCATATCGTTCATAGAGGTAGTCAAAGGGTATGTAGGACTTCTTCAAGCACTCCAAATCTTCGTTCTTTTTTGAACCCTTAATTTTCAGAAACCCCCTAGCGGTACTGATTTTCGGCACCAATAAACCGGGATTGTACTAAGGTAGCCCATCAAATCCCCTTATTTCTTCCAAGATATGGGTCATTTCTATGTTTCCAAAGCGAAACACTGATCTTTCTCCGTCTCAAAACATTTTGGCAGCTTCGATCAACATATTATTCAGTTGGATGTCCAATAAAGAAGGAAAATTTCCCATGAACTTTTTGTCACTTGATGAAAGACATTCCCACCAATCTATAAATAATGGTGGTATGCTATGGACCATGACGAACCTGGGGAATTCGTGCCTCATTTTTGGAAAAACAAATAAGGTTAGGCCCTTCCCCTCTCTAGATTCGACTATTTATACATCAATGATTAGCATATTGGCACTTATTTCTCCAAATGAATGCACAAATCATGGTTGCATCCGTTGGGATTATGGAAACCCCGGTGGACTTTTGGACAAGGTTTTTCTTAAAGGGTTATTATGTGGACAACATATTAACCCTGTCTAGGTTTACCATGATGCATGTACAATTAGTCATAGTAAGGAATCTATAGAGGTCTAGACCAGTACCCTCAAGCGGACAACTTGCGGGGGAAAGGCACGAAACCGTCGACTGCACCACTAATCAACTAGTTTTACCGCAAATAAGCCTTTCCGGATTCAAATGGGTGATATATAGGAAGGGTGCAAACACTCATCAAGCGTTGCTATGATATTGATTATGCACGAGTGGAATATGATGTTGAGCATGATTTACGCAACAGTAAATAGCATGTTGTCACGTATATGCACGTTAAAAAAATGATAAATGCGTTATTTAATAATTGAAAGGCATTTAAGTAAAAAACCAACGCGATAAGTCAGTTTCCATAGTAAAGAGAAATCGTAAATGCTTGAAAATAGGCAAATAAATTCACATAAAGTGGGAATGGGAAAGGGTGTGCACATATTAAAAGAATAAAGCATGCTTAAATACTAATTCACAAAAGCGAGTTCGTTATGGTAAGAGCCTAAGGGTTATCCCCAGCAGAGTCGCCATGCTGTCGCGCCCTTTTTCCCCCTCTCGGAATCGGGTTTCGACATGTCTGAGACAACTCCCTTCCTTTTGGGATGGGATATGGGATTTGAAGAGTCGCCACCTAACGGATTAAGGTGCGTTAGGGCACCTAGAGTAATTAACTCATGAAAACCAGTTTGCATCACCATAGATCGGGTAAGGGCTCAAAATTACCTTGAGGGGAAGGTGTTAGGCACCTCTCGAAGTCCACAACGGTGCGTCCCGCCCGAACTTAATTAAGCTAATTAGTCTTAAGGGCAAATAAAGAAATTTAGATAACTATACATTACATTAAGCAAGATTAAAGGGGTCCTAGGTTTTTTAGCCTATAAGATCATTTCCATGCAATACTTGGTAACTTTCCCCAAGTTGGGGTGCCACACATAGTATTAGCGCACGGGTCATCATCTACTTTACTACCCAATTACTATCTTTCAGTTATTACCTAAGCATTCTAATAGGTTCTAACTCGTGCCTTATATGTGCACTATCTGTCCCTTACCTATGGTTGTGGAGGTGTTTAGCACCTCTATTTAGTGTAGTTCTAGACAGACTTATGTTGCTTAAAATAAGAAAAATCTAGGCGACAAACAAAATTATATTCAAATAGGACTATCATGTAAGGAGCAAAACTAACCTCCACAAGTAGACAACAAATGCACGCAGTTTCATTAATTTAGGATCCTGTAGGCAGGATATCTAGATGGGCATAAACAGAATGTTGGATAGCAGTTTATTATAACGATCATTAGGGACTCACTAGCTTGCCTACTGATTTGATTAGGTTTTGAATCTGGGCGTATTTCAGGTACCAAGATGTCACAGTTTTTAGGCCCAAAATTCTTAATAACCCTAAAGGTTTGTCTAAGAGATAGCCAGAACTTATTAACAAAATCCTATAGGCATTGTATCTACAACTGTTAATTATAGACTTATAACATAGTTTATAAACGAGTTACTGATTTTAAGAGACATGTTTTTATCTCTTTAGATAATATAGGCATGCTTTCTAATTTGCAGAATTAGTTAACTCCTATAGGCATTATTTCTGAGTGTCAAAACCGATTACAAGCATGATTTCTAAATTTACCAACTAATTTTACTCTATAGGCATGATTTCTACTAGTTTAAACCCTATAGATATGATTTCTAGGTGTTGAAACTGATTTGTTTATTTTTATAGACATGGTATCTAAATTGAAGAGAACTGGTTTTATATCCCCTATAGGCATGATATCTAAGTTGTAGATAACTAATTTTTTTATATCTCCTGTAGGCATGATATCTAAATTGAAGAAAACTGATTTTTATATCTCCTATAGGCATGGAATCTATTAGTCACGGTTGGGCATAATTTTAAACACATTGCAAGGAAAGTTTACTAATTTACACAAATAAGATCCTATACGCATGATCACTAATGCACTTTGAGATTGGAAATATGGGTAGATCCTATGGACATGTGTTTCTAATGCATAATTGACAGGAAAACCTATAGGCATGATCTCTAGTATGCCAAAAGTATGAAAATTCAGAGTCACAAACAATCAGAAGGAAATCCAATAGGTAGGATCTCTAAATGAACAATAGCATGCACAGAAGGAATCAACACAATGGACCTATAGGCAGGATTTCTACCCGAGCTTCAACAAAGATATATTCAAACCCCCCTCCCCTAGATTTTACTAATAATACCATATATGTTTATTACAGAGATTATTACATTATTACATCCCAATAATGAATAAATTACATAACAAAAATCATTACACTATAGGGAGCCTTCATAAGCCCAATATAACCTGAGAACCAGGCTTTCAAGCAAAGCAGATCTGAAGCACAATGGTGGTCCACCCAAGATACACAAAATTGGGCTTCTTGTGTGTCAAAGTTCCCAAGGGCCTCAGGACCCTAGGCAATGCTCAAACCAGTACCTTACTTACAAAAAGAGTAGTTTGTGAAAAGACTGGAAGACCAGCCCTAATGTGTCAAAGTTCGGAGGAGTCTCAAGGACCTTAGGCAGTGCTCACACTAGGGGTGGTAGGAACCTAGATAACTAAGAGTAGAAGTTTGAAAACCAGTACATAGGGGGTAAGGGAGACACTTTGGAAAACAATTTAATTTTAAGAAAAAACAAACAGATTTAGACTACATGGTGCAACCAGAGCAAACATAATCTAATTTTAGCACCTGGTTCAAGAAAATTGGAGTTTATTTAAACTAGATACTCAGACCAGTACTTAAAGTAGTCACAGAAGCAAGGATATTTGAATTAACAGTGAGAACTGACCACACATGCTTGCAATATCTAAACATGTTCTGAATAGGGAACATGCAACTGAATCAAACAAGGTTTCACATTATTGAAGATGACTTAGTGTAGCAATTATCACTAAGTGGGATCATATATGCATGTATTAAACAGAAACATGCTGAAGTTTGAAATAACTACCCAAACAAACACATATAACAGGACAGGGTAACATGAACTAAAGCATACTAGTTTAGAAAGAAGTAAGTAGGAATCATAGACAAGACATAAGCATGCTAAGGTTGAAATAAACTAACCACATAAGCACATAGAACAAAATAGGATACTAGGAGTTAACACATACCAGTTAGGAAGAAAGTAAACAGGAATGTAATGGCAGTTTGGATCCAGAGAGTTTAGCCTTGGCTTCCAGCCGGCTAAACAGTGCAGAAATCAGAATAGCAGCACAAAGAGTGAACTTAAGTTCCTTAAGAAAAACAGAGAGCTTGAGAGATTTTATGTTGTATAGTAAGGAAATTGTCAGAGTGTGCAAGTGTTAAGAGTCTCAGTATATGTCTCTTAGTCTGTAGGTAGGTGTGTCTAAGTGTAAGTATAAGTGTGTAAGCGTGTTTGAAATCAGGATAATGAAAGCTTTTATAGCATACAGTAGAGTAAAACCAAATAAGGTAGGAAAATCAATGGCACACAAATAAGGTGCAGAGACTAGTTAATCAGTCAATTAGGGTTAACAGGAACCAATTAACAGGCAGAATCAAGTAAGTATCCCTTAATTTAAGGATAATCTCACATGGAGTAAATCAGCAGACAAGATTAAGGTTTAAATAAGGTAAACAGTAAGTCCAGAGATCAATTATATGTCAGGTCTAATAATCAAAGAAAAGAAATCAAGCCATTAAAGGAATTAAGGAAAACTAGTACCAGTTATTAATCACACACAAGGAAAGAACAGGTAAAAATCTTATAGGGAAATATCGATTTTAATGGAAAGCATAATTTCATACCCTAATTAGGCAAGTAAATTAATTAATCACTTTAATTGACAGAGCTAAGGTAAACAATCAAAATATTATAAAAAAACAGTTGTAATTGTAAACCCTAAGCATATCAAAAAACATAGAGATGAACTCAAATAAAAACCAGTCGAAACAATAGAGAAGAAAACCAGAGTTGAAACGTGTTAATGTTTAAACATTTTTTGCGGAAAACCTATTAGAAATCAAAACCATAGCTTTAGGGAAAAATTAGATCGGTTGACAATAATAGTAAAGACAGAAGAATCTTAAAGGAAAAATACCAAACAAACGCAAGCTGCTTCAAATTAAAAAAGATCTAAACTGATTTAGCCAGAAATAGTTAGGTTTACGAAAAACAACATAGGTGAATTAAAAATCTTGTTTGAACCAGAGATTTGAAGCTGAAAAACATGAAGATATTAGCACTCACAGACATAGGAGTGAATATAGACGAATTAGTCGAGAAAATGAGGTATTTTGAACCAAATCTGGTTTGAATCCCTTGAGATTCCATTAAGTAACATGAAGATCACAACACCAGTAGAGATCTGAGGCCGGATAAGGCCTGAAATTGAAGAGAAACCCAATGAATCAAGGGGATATCAGTGACGGCGGGCTAGGGTTAGATGGGGGTGAGAGAGAAGAGAGGAGGGAAGGGGATTGACGGACGACAGTTAGGGAAAATGGGGTAGCGTTTGGATGTTTAGGGTAATTAAAAATGGAAAGGAGTTTCTGGACGGCCAAGAATTGTTTTAGGCTGGGGGCGGGTTATGGGTTTTAGGGTATTGGGTTTGGGTTATGGGTAATGGGTAATGGGTTATTTAAATTATTGGGTTGTTTGTTGTTAGGCTGGGGTCCGAAAATTAAAATAAAAAGAGGCTATATTTTAAATACCCACTTAATTTTATAAAAATAGTTAAAAATGATGAAAAGTGCTATTTATGCATGAAAATGATTTAAAATAATTACTTATAAAAGGGCATTTTCTTGTAAGATAAAGTAATTATGCACACATGAGCTATTATTGCAAAGTCATTGCAATTATAACCTAAAGATGTAAATATGATTATTCATGAAATAATTAAAGCTTAGTAAATATAAATGATAAAATTAAGCAATAAAATTATTATGAAATTATTTGTGATGCAATTAGTAATTATTTTGATAATAGAATACTGGGATAAATTAATTAAAAATCCTTTAGCATTGGAGAAAATTATGGAAAAATATTGATTGATGCTCATGCATTGTTTCGAAAATATATATGCATTTTGAAAATATTATAGGAAAAAATTAGGTATCAACATGTACCCAATAACCAAGCCTCTCCTGGCTCAAACTATCCAACTGGCGACCTGCACCGTCAACCATATAATGCCTCATAGGCATCCATGTGGATGCTCGACTGATAACTATTATTGTAGGCAAACTCCTCTAACGACAAGAATTAATCCCAAGAACCTCCAAAGTCAATAACACAAGTGCGGAGCATATCCTCCCAGATTTATATAGTACGCTCGGATGGTCCGTTCCGTCTAAGGATGGAATGATGTGCTCAACTCAACACGTGTACCCAACTCACGCTGAACCGCCCTAAATAAAGAGCAAGGTAAACTTCGTACCCCGATCAGAAATGATAGACATGAGCACACCGTGATGGCGAACAATCTCCCGAATATCAATCTCTATCAATCGCTCTGAAGTATAAGTACTTGCCACCGGATTGAAGTGGGTTGATTTAGTCACCCTATCCACAATAACCCAAACGACGTTGAACTTCCTCTGAGTCAGTGGGAGTCCAACAACGATATCCATTGTGATACGCTCCCACTTCCACTCAGGAATTTCTATCTGCTGAAGCAAACCACCGGGTCTCTGATGCTCACACTTTACCTGTTGGCAATTCAAACAACGAGCCACATAAGATACTATATCCTTCTTCATCCTTTGCCACTAGTAATGTTGTCATAGGTCTTGATACATCTTGTCAGCATCCGGGTGAATAGAATACTTAGAACTGTGAGCCTCTTCAAGGATCAACTCAGGAAGGCCATCAACATTATGAACACAATGACCCTGCATCCTCAAAACACCTTCATCTCCAACTGTAACCTTCTTGATACCACCGTGCTAAAATGTGTCCCTAAGGACCATCAAATGAAGGTCATCATCTCGCCGATCTCTTATACGCTCAAATAAAAAAGATCGAGCGACTGAACAAGCTAGAACACTGGTGGGCAAAATATCCAACCTCACGAACTAATTTGCAAAGGTCTGAATATCTGAAGCTAATAGTCTCTCACCGACTGGAATAAATGAAAGGCTGCCCATACTCATCGCCATCCTACTCAATGCATCGGCCACTACTTTGGCCTTCCCCGGATGATACAATATAGTGATGTCATAATCTTTCAATAACTCTAACCATCTCCTCTGCCTCAAGTTAAGAGCTTTTTTCTTGAATAAGTACTAGAGGCTGCGATGATCCGTGAAAACCTCACACGACACACAATAAAGATAGTGTCTCCAAATCTTCAATGCGTGAACAATGGTTGCCAACTCTAAGTCATGGACATGGTTATTCTTCTCATGAACTTCCAACTGCCGAGACGCATATGCAATCACTCTGCCATCCTACATCAATACTGCTCCAAGCCCAACACGGGAAAAATCACAACATATCGTGAAAGACCCTTAACCTGATGGTAACACCAACACCGGTGCTGAAGTTAAGGCTATCTTTAGCTTCCGAAAGCTCAGCTCACACTCGTCCGACCATTTGAATGGGGCACCTTTCTGAGTCAATTTAGTCATTGGGGCTGCTATAGATGAAAACCCCTCCACAAAACGACGGTGGTAACCCGCTAAACCCAAGAAGCTCTCGATTTCCGTGGCTGAAGTGGGTCTAGGCCAGTTCTTGACTGCCTCTATCTTCTTAGGATCTACCTGAATACCCTCTACAGATACGATGTGACCCAAGAAAGATATTTAATCCAACTAGAACTCACACTTTGAAAATTTTGCATACAACTGATTATCCCTCAATGTCTGGAGCGCTATCCGGAGGTGTTTCTCATGCTCCTCCCGGCTGCGGGAGTATATTGGAATATCATCAATGAACACAACTAAGGAAGAATATAGATGAGGTTTGAAACTCGATTCATCAAGTCCATAAAGGCTACTGGAGCATTAGTCAACACAAAAGACATCACCAAAAATTCATAACGCCCATACCTCGTACGAAAGGTTGTCTTAGTAAAATCAGACTCCCTAATCTTTAACTGACGGTATCCCGATCTCAAATAAATTTTCGAAAATACCCTGGCACCCTGAAGCTGATCAAATAAATCATCGATTCTCGGCAATGGATATTTATTCTTGATAGTAACTTTATTCACATGCTGGTAGTCTATACACATCCTCATTGATCCATCTTTTTTCTTCACGAACAAAACCGGTGCACCCCAGGGTGAGACACTAGGTCTAATGAAACCCTTATCAAGCAAGTTTTGCAACTGTTCTTTCAATTCATTGAACTCTAGTAGGGTCATCCGGTATGGAGGAATGAGATGAGATGAGTGCTAGGAGCCATATCAATGCAAAAATCGATATCCCTGTCAGGTGGAATCCCCAGCAAGTCTGAAGGAAATACCTCGGGAAACTCACGAACAACAGGCACCGAATCTATCAAAGGAACCTCAGCATCATAGTCATGAATATGAGCCAAATAACCCAAACATCCCTTCTCAACCATGCGACGAGCCTTGGCATAAGAAATTACTCTGCTGGGGGAGTGACGATGAGTCCCTTTCCACTCTAATCGAGGCTACCCTGGCAAAGCTAACGTAATTGTCTTGGCGTGACAGTCCAAAATGGCATAATAAGGTGACAACCAATCCATGCCCAAAATGACGTCTAAATCCACCACATCAAGAAACAGAAGGTCCAAACTAGTTTCAAGACCCTCTATAATGATCACACACGAACGATACACGCGATCTATAACAATAGCATCCCTCACCGGCATAGATCATAAACAAGGACACTCAAGGAATCACGGGGCACTACCAATATGAGGCAAAATATGATGACACATAAGAATAAGTAGACTCCGGATCAAACAACAGTGAAGCATCTCTATTACAAACCAAAATGATACATGTGATAACAGCATCAGAGGACTCTACCACAGGTCTTGCTGGAAATGCATTTAACCGGGGTTGGGCCCCGCCACCCTGAACCATGTCTCTGGGACGACCTCTAATCAGCGGACCTCCACCTCTAGCGGACTGGCCTCCACCTCTAGTGCCTGACCTCCACCTCTAACAACCAGACCCCTACCTCTTGCTACCTGATTCCTACCCCTGGCAGGCTGGGCAGGTCGTGCTGCAGCTGGTGCCAGAACTATGGCACAAGAACCCTGGTATTGATGCTGATTACTTGAATATCTCGGAAAAACTCTCCGAATATGCCCATATTCACCACACTCAAAACATCCCTCTTGATATAGAGGCTGACCCTAACGTTCTGGCTGACCACGATAATAACTCTGCAGAGAAGGTGATCTGATAGGAGCTGATAGGAGCTGATGGAGCACTATAGACTGGGCATATGAGAACAATGACCACCTGAAGTACCATAAGATGCTTGAAGTGCTGAATGAAATGGCATGGAAGACTGGTCTCTACTAAATGAAACCCCGCCTCTATATGAGGCATCGCTGAAACCACCGAAATGGCGAGGTCTCTTGTCTGACCCCTGATCTCCCATCCCGAGAACCGTCTCAACTCTCTTGGCCACATTGGCCGCATCCTGAAAAGAAATCTCCGTCCCTGTCTCTTTGGCCATCTACAACCTGATGGGTTGAGCAAGGCCCTCAATAAATTGCCTGACCCTCTCTCTCTCTCTCTCTCTCTCTGTGGGCAACAATATAATAGCATGTCGAGCCAAATCAACAAAATTATTCTCATACTGGGTGACAATCATGTTGTTCTACTGAAGTCACTCAAAGTGACGATGTTTCTTCTCTCTAGTAGTAACATGCAAAAAATTCTCCCAAAAACGATGTGAAAACTGATCCCAAGTCAAAGCAGGTGATCCAGCTGGTCTAGTCAACAAATAATCTCTCTACCGTTTCTTGGCGAAATCGATCATCTTAAAAGCAGCAAAATCGACCCCATTGGTCTCCAATATACCCATATTTTGAAGAACCCTATGACAACTATCGAGATATTCGTGAGGGTCCTGTGAAATGTCACCACTTAAATTAACAGGGAAAAGCTTGATGAACATGTTCAATCTCAACAAAGCATCTGAGGACATAGCTGCCCCATCAACAAGTGGTGCTGCAGCAACAGACTGAACTACCCCAACTGGATTCACTACTAGGGTCTGAATCTAGGGAGTAACAATCTGCTCAGAAGTGTGGGTACCAGGAGTCTGAACTCCTCCTCCAGCTTGAGATACGACTGCGGCTACGGGGAATGCGCCAGTAAGGGCTACACTCTCCATAATGCCACTAATCGGACCAAAGCATCCTGAGCACTAGGGTAGCAATAAACCCATCTAGGACATGAGCTGGTCCCACTGGAACGGTCTGAGGTGGAGCCCCCTCATCAATCTCTACCTTGGGCTCCGAAGTTGGTGCTGCTGTCTGAGCAATGGGTTGTGTCCTGCCCCTGCCTCGACCTCTGACATGGCCTCGGCCTCGGCCTCTACTCCTAGTGGGAATTACTGTTGCTGGAGGACCTGATTGTTTGTCAGCGGAAGATGAAGCACTAGTTCTCACCATCTGCGAGAGAATAGAAGAGTCCAATAAGTATTCGAGATAACAAGAATCGCACGATAGAGTAGAAATAAAAATGAGTTTGTTCCTAACTTTTTAGCCTCTGAGAGAGAAGTACAGACGTCTCCGTACCGATCTATTAGACTCTATTAAGCTTGTTCGTGAATTATGAGACCTAGGCAACCTAGTGCTCTGATACCAACTAGTCACGACCCAAATTCCCAACCCTCGGGATCGTGATGGGGCCTAACACCATACTTGGTAGGCAAGCCAATGTTAGAACTTAATTAACTATTTTCTTTTAATATTTCACTTAAACACAATAGAACAAATTAAAATAAAAAGGAAATCTAATACTTTCCAATGAATGACTTCATGAATAATATTTGAAATAATAAAACGAACCACAAACTAATACTAAATGTATAACTACCCATGTTCTGGTGTCACAATTCACGAACTATTAAAGAGTACTACAAATAAATGGGCTGAAAGAATCATATATATGTCTGTTTTGAATGAAATAAAAAAAAAGATAAATAATGTAGATAAGACTCCAAGAATCTGTGGACGCCAGCAGATCTACCTTATGTCTCTATGAGAATGGTATCAACTAGTACTTTGACTTAGCTCTGGCCGGTACTTGTATCTGCATAAGAAGTGTAGAGTGAAATATCAGTACAACAGACCCCATATACTGGTAATTGCCGAGTCTAACCTCGACGAAGTACTGACGAGGCTACGGCGGGTCATTTATAATATAACCTGTAAAAAGTGTATAATAAAGAAAGAAGGAAATAATAAACTAATAAAACAATAACTTGCAACCGTTAATAAAACAACTCGGTTAACTTTTTCAGATCTCAGCTATAATCAATCCTCACGTAAATTTCCAAATTTAACTTTAAAATAATCGTAAGTGCATAGTATGGGAAACAATAGAGTAAAACAGTAAGTTTTCCAGTCTTTATCATATGTTTCACGACCCAAATCCTAACTCAGGTCGTGATGGCGCCCAACTGTGGGGTTAGGCAAGACAACATGAATTACACTAAGTGTGCCCTGTCCCATTTAGTTTCATAGTTCAATATTTACCCATTTTAACAAGCTTAAAGCATAATGTCTAAAAATTCATAACTCAGTGGTAAATGGTATATCTGTAAAGATACGAGGGCCAAAAGATAAGCATATATATAGACAGCCCCAAACCCAGAAGAACCACCACGTGTGTGTGCCAGGAACTAGTGTCACGAGTGCCACGAGCATACTAACTGGATATACAAAAGATAATATATACAATCCCACTGTTTGAATGAAATAGACGGGAAAATAACATAGGAAAACTCCATGGTGCTGCCAGAGTTCGTCAGGAGGAGCAGCTCACCGTGAAGTCAAATGAGCTCTAATCAATACCTAGCTCCGGTCTGATAACTAGATGTACCAGCCTCAGGACCTGTACAGTCAAGTACATAAGTGCGGCATGAGTACATAAATAAATACGTACCCAGTGAGTATCCCATCAATACTCGAAGAAGTAGTGATGAGAAGTCGACTAAACACTCACTAAGGTCCACTAATATAATAAATGACAGGATATGACAGAAAGATGTAGGCAGATAAAACAGTAAACAACAAGTGCCTATCACAAGAAGTACTCCAGGAAATAACTGGAAATGGACGACAGTGTACTTTATTCCCTTCTTACCAAATACCTGACGTGTCTGAGTATAAGTGACCCTGGAAAACTGGTCATACATATACAAGGACAAGACAACCGACCGGAGTCATAAGGGTGGTCATAAGGACTGAGGTCATAAGCTAACCCATGATCGCGAATCATACCTGCGACTCGCATGCTGACTCGATAATAATAAGTTGACCCACGATCGCGCATCCTACCTGCGACTCGTGTGCTGACTCGATAATGATAAGTTGACCCACGATCGCGCATCCTACCTGCGACTCGTGTGCTGACTCGATAATGATAAGTTGACCCACGATCGCGCATCATACCTGCGACTCGTGTACTGTCTCGATAATAATAAGCTGACCCATGATCGCGCATCATACATGCGACTCGTGTGCTGACTCGATAATGATAAGCTAACCCACGATCGCGCATCATACATGCGACTCGTGTGCTGACTCGATAATGATAAGCTAACCCACGATCGCGCATCATACCTGCGACTCGTGTGTTGACTCGATAATAATAAGCTGACCCACGATCGCGCATCATACATGCGACTCGTGTGCTGACTCGATAATAATAAGCTGACCCACGATCGCGCATCATACATGCGACTCGTGTGCTGACTCGATAATAATAAGCTGACCCAAGATCGCGCATCATACTTGCGACTCGTATGCTGACTCGATAACAAGTGCGCATATATAAGTACAAATGTGTAGCAACTCAACAGTGAACTCAACAGGACTGTTCCCATATCACGGATAATCAACTAGGATTTAAATCTTAATACCTCACTTTTCCTTATCATCTCAACAGTAACTACAACTCGTAACTCATAACACATACGAAGGTACAGATAGGGAACATAGAAGCATGCTTGTGAATCCTAAGGCTACCCGACATAGCAATATAGTCACCACGTACGGACTCTCGTCACTTGGTAAATACGTGGCCCCCCACAACATGTATACACAACAATCAAGAACCTATGGGGACATTTTCCCACTTACAAGGTTAGAAATGAGTCTCACCTCGTGGCGAAACTAACCCTCGGATCAAAGATGCACCCGAAAACTCCGAAATCTACCCTCGAGGTCTCGCAACTAGTCAAGTATAGCACAATACATCAACTCATGATCAAAGAAGAGGATTTATCCTATTTTGTTCAAAATTCATCATCCTTGAAGAATTACTAAATTCAACCCCGAGCCCGCATGCCCGAATTCCGAAAATTCTTGAACGAATCGCTCACCCATAGCCTATGGATCATTAATATGTGTTTTCTACTCGAATTCATGGACTTAAATGGAAAGTTCCCCATCTTCCTTAAGAGCCCTAATTGCTACCCAAATCTTGATTCTTGTGGTTTTAGTAGTTAATTCTAGCTGAATTCCATGTATAAATTAGAAAATTAAAAAGGAATTACTCACCTTGACACTAGATAGGTCGTGGAAGGTAATGCTCAAACTTGGAGGTCCACTAATGGTGTTGAAAAATGGGAGAAAGTGAAGGAATCCTGTATTTTGGAATATTTATACTGCTGCTACAGGAGTTTCCGCACCTGCGACCTTGGGACAACACCGGCGAGAAAAGGACCGCACCTCTGGAAAAATGGCGAGGGGGCTGGGGATCGCACCTGCGGAGGGGTTTCCGCACCAGCGGACCCGCTCCTATAGAATTTGTTCCGCACCTGCGAGGCTAGGACCGCAGGAGCGGTCCCGAACCTGCGCCTGGGCAACCGCACCTGTGGTCACACAAACAAAAGTTGCACCAGCAGTTGTTTTAGCTGGTTTTTGGCCTCGTGGGGTGTCTGAGAGGCACCTGGGCCCACTCAAGCCCCCGTCCAAAAATACCAACAAGTCCTAAATCATAATATGGTCTCGCTCGAACCCTCGGAACACCCAAAACAACGCTAAAACTCAAAATCACACCCCAAAACCCCTGAATTCATAACTTTACTCTCAAATTCTTGATTTCTAAAACGATGCGCCGAATCGACCTATACTACTCGGAATGACCTCAAATTTTGCAAACAAGTCATAAATGACATAACGGAACTGTTCCCGGTCTCGGAATTTCATTCGGACCTCGATATCATAAAATCACGTTCCAAACTAAATTTCAAATTTAAGGAAATCCTTATTTCTATATCGGGCGCCGAAACGCTCTCGGGTTATCAAAAACCCATTCTGAACATACGCTCAAGTCCGAAATTATCATACAAAGCTACTGACACTGTCAAAACCCGATTCCGAGGTCATTTTCTCAAAATGTTGACTGAAGTCATACTTGGCCAAATAGGCCAACCTTAAGGAACCAAGTGTTCCTATACTTCTCAAAACACTACCAAATCATGAAACACAAGTCCCTGCAAGTCACAAATCACGAGAAGCCGCTATGGAAAAACTTATATAGGGAAACGGGGTCCGAAAACGCAAAATAACCGGTCGGATCGTTACATTCTCCTTCTCTTAAACAAACGTTCGTCCTCGAACGGGACTAGAATCGTACCTGGAGTGCTGAATAGTTGTGGATATCTGCTCTGCATGTCCTCCTCGGACTCCCGAGTCGCCTCATCGATTGGCTGGCCCCTCCACTGGACCTTCACGGCAGAAACTCTCTTAAACGTCAACTTGCGGTCCTGCCTATCAACAATAGCAACTGGCTCCTCCTCAAAGCCCAACTTCTTATCTAGCTGAATAGTGCTAAAATCAACCACGTGAGAGAAATCAACATGATATCTCCGGAGCATGGATACATTAAAAACCGGATGAACTCCCGATAAGGCGGGAGGTAAAGCAAGCTCATAAGCAACCTCCCTAACTCGCCTCAACACCTCGAAAGTGCCTATAAACCTGGGGCTCAGCTTCCCTTCTTCCCGAATCTCATAATGCCCTTCATTGGCGAAACCTTCAGCATAACCTTATCACCCTCCATAAATTTTACATCACCCGCCCTCTGATCCGCGTAACTCTTCTGTCTGGATTGAGCTGTGCGGAGCCTCTCCTGAATTATCTTCACCCTCTCCAAAGCATCTCTCACCAGATCCGTGCCATATACCTTAGCCTCGCCAGGCTCAAACCACCCGAGAGGAGAACGACACCGTCGACCATACAAAGCCTCAAATGGAGTCATCTCGATGCTGGACTGATAACTATTATTGTACGCAAACTCCGCCAAAGGCAAGAACTGGTCCCACTGACCCCCAAAATCAAGCACACATGCCCTGAGCATATCTTACAATACCTGAACTGTATGCTCCGAATGGCCATCAGGCTAAGGGTGAAATGCTGAGCTGAGATCTATCAGAGTGCCCATCTCGCTGTGCAATGCTCTCCAGAAGTGCGAGGTGAACTCAGGACCTCGATCTGATATAATGATCACTGGTACACCGTACAACCGAACTACCTCTCGAATATAAATATGGGCTAGCCTCTCTAAAGTGTAAGTGGTAGCCACAGGAATGATGCGTCGATTTGGTCAATCTATCCACAATGACCAAAATAATGTCAACCTTTCGCAAAGTTCGAGGCAACCCAACCACGAAGTCCATAGATATGTGTTCCCATTTCCACTCAGGAATGGGCATCTGCTGAAGAAGGCCTCCCGACCTCTGATGCTCGTATTTAACCTGCTCGTAATTGAGGCACCTAGCCACATACTACACAATGTCTTTCTTCATCCGCCTCCACCAGTAATGCTGCTTCAAATCACGATACATCTTCGTCGCACCCGGATGAACAAAATACTAAGAACTGTGGGCCTCCTCTAGAATCATCTTCCTCAGGCTATCAATATTAGGAACACAATAACGGCCCTGAAGTGTCAAAACACCATCTTCGCCCAAGGTAACCTCTTTGGCCCTACCCTGGACCACTGTCTCCCTAAGCTTTTCCAGACACGGATCATCGAACTTTCGAGCCTTAATCTCTCCCAACAATTAAGACTAAGCCACCACATGAGCTAGAACTCGACGAGGCTCCGAAAGGTCTAATATCACAAGGCGATTAACCAAGGACAGAATGTCCAAGGCTAGAGGTCTCTCGCAGCTGCAACGTAGGCCAAGCTACCCATACTCTCTGCCCTTCTGCTCAAAGCATCTGCTACAACATTTGCCTTGCCCGGGTGATACAGAATTGTGATATCATAGTCCTTTAACAACTCAAGCCACCTACGCTGCCTCAAATTGAGGTCCCTCTGCTTAAACAAGTGATGCAATCTACGGTGGTCGGTATAAACCTCACAAGACACACCATACAAGTAGTGCCGCCAAATCTTCAAAGCATGAACAATCGCCGTCAACTCCAAATCGTGCATAGGATAATTTTTCTCATGAACCTTCAGCTGGCGCAAAGCATAAGAAATAACTCTCCCCTCCTACATCAACACACATCCCAACCCGACGTATGAAGCGTCACAATATACGGTATACATCCCAGAATCGGAAGGCAATGCTAGTAATGTTGCTGAGGTTAATGCTTACTTGAGCTTATGAAAGCTCGCCTCACACTGTCGGACCATCAAAACGGGGTATTCTTCTGAGTCAATCTTGTCGGCCCTAATAACTGGATGTAACCTGGCAACAAACCGTCGCACTCTCTCGGCATCGGTAGGCAATATCATAAGTGCATGGCATGACAACTCTGAAAATCTGGCCTCATAATCTATCACTGTCATCTACCCCTGCTCTAGCTTCTCAAACTGACGCCGCAACTCTTCCCTCTCAGAGGGTGGAATATATCTGTCTAGTAACACCTGCACGAACTGATCCCAAGTGACAGGAGGAGAATCATCTGGGCTGCTGAGAATATAAGACTACCACCACCTGCGAGCTCTGCCCTCCAACTTAAATGTGGTGAAATCCACTCCACGGGACTCCAAAATCCTCATGTTGTGCAGTCTGTCCCTGCACCTATCGATCAAATCCTGGGCATCCTCACCCCGCTCACCCCCGAAGACTGGAGGGCGAAGTCGGGTCCATCTATCCAACATCTTCTGCTGGTCACCCTCTGCAATTTGTCTGGGCTATGGGGCTGCTACTACAGGCTGAACCCCACCCACGGGCGGTGTACCCGGGTTATGACGTGCTGCTGCTGCATGTACTGTGGCCTGAGCGTTAGGGGTCTGGACTTCCCCTCCCGCTGACAAGTAGCAGGGTCAGTTGGAAATAAACCAGCCTGGGACATAGTGTCCATGAATCTCAGCATACGGCCTATGACCTCCTGGAAGCCTGGCGCCGCCATGAAATCCACTGGAGCAGGTGCTACTGGAGGCACCTCATCCTGCTCCTCTATAATAGCGTCCCCTAGTGGTGCCACTGGTATAACTCTGTGACGTCCTCGTCCCCTACCTCGGGCAGGTGCCCTACCCCTGCCCATACCACGATCTAGAGCGGCGGGGGTAGCGGCCTCTCTCTGGTCAGGAACGTCAGATGCACGCGTCCTCACCATCTGTGAGAGAATAGAAGAACAAGTTTGAGTACATACTCAACTGCATGATAGAATATGAACAAGGGGAGGTTTCCTAACACCCTATAGCCTCCTGAAGATAAGTACAAAAGTCTCCATACCGATCCACAAGACTCTACTAGGCCGACCCATGACTCGTGAAACTTACATTAACCTAGGGCTCTGATACCACGTTGTCATGACCCAAATCCTAACTCAGGTCGTGATGGCGCCCAACTGGGGGGTTAGGCAAGCCAACATGAATTACACTAAGTGTGCTCTGTCCCATTTAGTTTCATAGTTCAATATTTACCCATTTTAACAAGCTTAAAGCATAATGTCTAAAAATGATAACTCAGTGGTAAATGGTATATCTATAAAGATACGAGGGACAAAAGATAAGCATATAGATAGACAGCCCCAAACCCAGAATAACCACCACGTGTGTGTGCCAGCAACTACTGTCACGAGTGCCACGGGCATACTAACTGGATATACAAAAGAAAATATATACAATCCCACTGTCTGAATGAAATAGACGGGAAAATAACATAGGAAAACTCCATAGTGATGCCGGAGTTTGTCAGGAGGAGCAGCTCACAGTGAAGTCAAATCAACTCTAATCAATACCTAGCTCCAGTCTGATAACCAGATGTACCAGCCTTAGGACCTGTACAGTCAAGTACATAAGTGCAGCATGAGTACATAAATAAATATGTACCTAGTGAGTATCCCATCTAAACTCGAAGAAGTAGTGACGAAGAGTCGACTAGACACTCACTAAGGTCCAGTAATATAATAAATGACAGGATATGACAGAAAGCAATAGGTAGATAAAACAGTAAACAACAAGTGCATATCACAAGAAGTACTCCAGGAAATAACTGGAAATTGAAGACAGCGTACTTTATTCCCTTCTTACAAAATACCTGACATGTCTGACTATAAGTGACCCTGGACAACTGGTCATACATATACAAGGACAAGACAACCGGCCGAAGTCATAAGGGTGGCCATAAGGACTGAGGTCATAAGCTAACCCACGATCGGGAATCATACCTGCGACTCGCGTGCTCGATAATAATAAGTTGACCCACGATTGCGCATCGTACCTGCAAATCATGTGCTGACTCGATAATGATAAGCTGACCCACGATCGCGCATCATACCTGTGACTCGATAATAATAAGTTGACCCACAATCGCGCATCATACTTGCGACTCGTGTGCTGACTCGATAATAATAAGCTGAACTACGATCACACATCATACCTGCGACTCGTGTGCTGACTCGATAACAAGTGCGCATATATAAGTACAAATGTGTACCAACTCAACAATGAACTCAACAGAACTGTGCTCATACCACGGATAATCAACTAGGATTTTAAATCATAATACCTCACTTTTACTTATCATCTCAACAGTAACTACAACTCGTAACTCATAACACATACGAAGGTACAGATATGGCACATAGAAGCATGCTTGTGAATCCTAAGGCTACCCGACAAAGCAATACAGTCACCACGTACAGACTCTCATCACTTGGTACGTACGTGGCCCCCCACAACATGTACACACAACAATCAAGAACCTGTTGGGACATTTTCCCCCTTACAAGGTTGGTAAGGAGACTCACCTCGTGGCGAAACTAACCCTCGGATCAAAGATGCGCCCGAAAACTATGAGATCTACCCTCGAGGTCCCGCAACTAGTAAAGTATATCACAATACATCAATTCATGATCAAAGAAGAGAATTTTTCCTATTTTGTTCGAAATTCATCATCCTTGAAGAATTACTAAATTCAACCCCGAGTCCGCATGCCCGAATTCCGAAAATTCTTGAAGAAATGGCTTACCCATAGCCTATGGATCATTAATATGTGTTTTCTACTCGAATTCATGGACTTAAATGGAAAGTTCCCCAATTTCTTTAAGAGCCCTAATTGTTACCCAAATCTTGATTCTTGTTGTTTTAGTAGATAATTCTAGTTGAATTCCATGTATAAATTAGGAAATTAAAGAGGAATTACTCACCTTGACACTAGATAGGTCGTTGAAGGTACTTCTCAAACATGGAGGTCCTTTAATGGTGTTGAAAAATGGGAGAAAGTGAAGGAATCCCGTATTTTGGAACATTTATACTGCTGCTACATGAGTTTCCGCACCTGCGACCTTGGGGCCGCACCGGCGAGAAAAGGACCGCACCTGCGGAAAAATGGCGAGGGGGCTGGGGATCGCACCTGTGGAGGGGTTTCCGCACCAGCGGACCCGCTCTTGCAGAATTTGTTCCGCACCTGCGAGGCTAGGACCGCAGGAGCGGTCCCGCACCTGTGGCTGGGCAACCGCACCTGCGGTCACACTAGCAACAGCTGCACCAATAGTTGTTTTAGCTGGTGTTTGGCCTCGTGGGGTGTCCGGGAGGCACCTGGGCCCACCCGAGCCCCCGTCCAAAAATACCAACAAGTCCTAAATCATAATACGGACTAGCTTGAACCCTCGGAACACCCAAAACAACGCTAAAACTCAAAATCACACCCCAAAACCCCTGACTTCATAACTTTGCTCTCAAATTCTTGATTTCTAAAACGATGCGCCGAACCGACCTATACTACTCGGAATGACCTCAAATTTTGCAGACAAGTTAGAAATGACATAACGGAACTATTCCTGATCTTGAAATTTCATTCGGACCTCGATATCATAAAATCACGTTCCAAACCATATTTCAAATTTAAGGAAATCCTTATTTCTATATCGGGCGCCGAAACGCTCTCGAGTTATCAAAAACCCATTCCGAACATACGCTCAAGTCCGAAATCATCATACGAAGCTACTGACACTGGGGAGGCTTTGCTGGCACCAGGTGCTGCACTGGCCCGAGCGAACCACTCTACAAACCCTTTTTTTGTAACCATCATGGGCCAACATGGCCACAAATTGTAATGTAGAATTGTAAGTGGAAAAACACCGTATCACTTAGTCATTTTTTGTTAAAACTTTAATACATATGAGCCGTCAAGGCCTCTGACATACTGTACAAAATGAACCTTTGTCTACAAAGCCTCCACGATTATTTGACATCAAATGGGACAGGGTATCGGCCTATCCATAAGTCTGTGGCAAAACTTTGACAGATGACTCATAGACTTGGCTGCACTCTGAATGAGGTGGTGTCTTACCGATCCTTCGTTGAATGCCAATAACATCTACTACGAGGGATCGTCAAATTGATTGTGTATACCTGCAGACACGAAACGCAGCGTCTCCAGGCAAAAGGGACATCAGTACGAATAATGTACCGAGTATGTAAGGCACATAAATAAGTACATAACATACATGGACGAAATGTATAGTAACTGACTCAACCTGTGGTGGTGCGTATATAATGTCGTAACATTTTCCCATATCCCATATACATATACATACAAATATACACGTGCATAACGCCGTCTGTGTCATTGGGAAATGTACATGTATAAATGCATGAAATGCATAAGAAATACGTTAATAAGATTTTCTCAGAATGCCATAAAACTTAATATGTCTTTCGGATAAACTTTATCACTTACGTATTTTTCTGAGACACATGAGCAGAAGATATAACAATAATTCACATAGGGAATCAAAAATATAGACACCCCTAGTATTTCTATGAATGGAGTCATTTACGAGAGTTGCGTATTTTGCTCGTTTCATTTGTATTATTTGGATCATGTCAAAAAGAAAGAAGGGATAGCCTAAATATACCTAGAGTAGGGAAAATATATAATGTTCTTGAAAAAGTTTGCACCGTACTCTTTTAGACCCGCAAAATTTTACGTTGCTACGATTCTTAAAATTCTCGCTGGAACCTTGTAGGAGAATTTAATTGCAAATCTTTCGAAGTTAATGAAGTGTTTAGATCAGAACTATATTGAAGATTTTTGCATGAATTGCATGTTCTGCTTTTGGAGAATCTCTTAACTATTATTCAATCCTAAGTGCTAATTGTAGGAATGACTAATGTTTTTATTGTTGTCTTTTATATTCAAGACATGGAAAGGAAGCCTTGTCAAAAGTTTTTATAAAAGTGGCTAAGTCTAGTTTGACACCTAGAGACATATGACCCTTAGTCATTTCCTTATAATGTGGCTAGCTGCCACGTTTCTTTTGGGGTATAATTATTAATTTTTATCCACATA
This sequence comes from Nicotiana undulata, assembly GCA_005239495.1. Classification (NCBI taxonomy): domain Eukaryota; kingdom Viridiplantae; phylum Streptophyta; class Magnoliopsida; order Solanales; family Solanaceae; genus Nicotiana; species Nicotiana undulata. Next base: position 55,702 of record ML296406.1, read on the forward strand.
TTAGTTAATTAGGTAATTTCTCGTTATCCGGTAATTAACCAATTATCCGTATAATTAAAAATTATCTCAAATTACATAGGATACTACTCACTTTTAATATACCTTATATACCTTACTATCATGGCCATGTGGTACCTTGTATGGTACTAGTCCATAAATACCGGGTATTATTGCTCCGCCCATATTTTATCCCAACATGCCAAACTTGGACGAAAATTCATTTTCCTTGATTTGCTTCCCCTCTCTCCTTCACGAATTTACTGATTTTCTTTAATTCGTGTACCTTTTATCCTTTATGGCAGTTTCTTATCGTTTGCTATAAATAACATAACTAGGTTAACCTCAAGATAATATCATCCCCGAGTCTACGTCGATTAACTGAAGACGAAACTTTTAACGTAGGAAAACGTGAGATGTAACACGTAACATCTCATTTCCAATCTTATATCAATTCACTTGTGGCATACTTCCACATAAGAAAAGATTGGGGTGTAACAACATTCCCCCCTTTAGAATGTTCGTCTTCGAATGTTGAATGATGCACTTATAATTTTCATAAAAACCCATAGCTCTTGCGAATACTTTAGTATTCCTCATGCCATCTAGGAGATTGCTCTATGAATGATTCCCAATGGCCAGAGAATCCCCCCCCCCCCCCCC
>ML296406.1:56393-70726 GCA_005239495.1 Nicotiana undulata
AAACCCCCCCCCCCCCCTATAAGACTCTTTCTCACACCACGACTTGTAGTCGGAATCCTTCTGATCTCGTAATTGTTGTTACCTTCTATCATGCAGCTTTTACGATTCTAACTTTGTATGTGCGCCTATGCGACTATTCTCTTCTCTTTCCTCCAGCTTTTATCCAATCTCCAGGCTTCACTTTATGAACATATACAAAATTATGTCATGTTGTCCCTCTGGGCGTCATTAACTTTACTATATCAAAGTAGGCCATAATGTACCATAATTCTTACTTCGATTTATCGTTACTGAGGTCTGCTATGGAATTCTAGGTTACTCTTGTTGTTTATCTTATATGCATAAAGCTAAATACTTTAACGCTTCTTCATTGTTGTTCATCTTAAGACTGATGGCCCAATCTCATCTTGTACTTTGCAACTTTTACCCATCCAATGTTGATTCACCTCATTGTTCTACAATAATTTGAAGATTTTAATCTTCTTACGTAATACATTGCCACTAGGGCCCATGTCTCATCAGGGACACCTAGAGTAATTAGACCGATCCACTTAGGAGCGATACTAAACTTCCATAATCGTATTTTATAGCTTCCCATTGTGATTCACCATACGTGGGTATTTTAATACCGTAGAATTCATGAAATCCTCTTCAAATCATTACTCAATCGAAGGTCCAAACATGATCCTTTATCTATCACAATTACATCTTTATTCTACTACTAGGGCATTGTTCCATCTCTTCCAAATGCTACTAGCCTTAGACTCCTTTAGAGTTCATCCAGGCTATACTGAACTTCCTATAACCATTAACTCCCTTGATTTCTTGGGCTTCATCTCGAGGACCTATCCATTATCGTCACCTTCTCACTTACCCTTTCTTATCCTTACTCCTGTTTTTCTAGGACCTTGTTGTCCTATCATACTTTAGCCTGCGACCAATTTCTTTATGCTTTCCTGAAACATCAAGCGAGACATCATATTGTACCTAACGTTTCTTTATTCTCTTGAATAGGCCTCTCGATACCTAGACCATAGGCAGGAAGATATGTTACTGATGATGCCGCTATTATTCCTGGATACCGAATCCCCACGCCTCTAGCCTTTTATCCAATGTATGGACTATTCACAACTTTCTGCATTTGAGTATCTCGTACGTTGTTCACTTCTATATCACCTACTTTAAAATATCACTTTACATTCTTCTATCTTTCTTTCATAACCTCCCTCCCGCATAAATATAAATTACATCCACCATTTGAAGCTTTATTACAATACTTGCACCTCTAGTGCCTATACAATCAGGTGGGAGCTCCATACTGACTCCTTATGAGGCTGGTACTTCTTCTAACTGGCCTCATCGTAGAGCCGTTATAATGTATGATTGTAGTAATATCTCCCTTGTACCTTCGATATTAAGAGTAATTCTACAATATTCTTAATCACGATTTCTATAATTTCTGGGTCTAATAATCGGATTTCTGATTCAAATGATTGATGTAACTCTTTAATTTCCTCCTTCTCCTGATCGGCCTTTATGTCGACTTGAATTATCTCCTGCTTTGTGGTTCATGGTTTTAGTTATTCTATTTAGCCGTTCATGGGCTTTGAGGAATAAGCATGATACAATCCTTTAACGATTTAATCCTTCGTTTATGACCTGGGCTCAATTTTTTCTTTTAACGTATACTAGGATCTTCTACGGTTGTATATGCTGTATGTATAAACTCCGAACTTTTAAGTGCATTCATAACGTAATCCACTCTGGATCATTGATCGAATAATTTCTTTCGTTCCACCTTAGCTTTCTTTAAATGTAAGCAATTGATTTTCCTAGTCTTTTGCCCCTCGTTGCGTGCATACCAAGCTTACCTTAGTGCCCACACATATTTGAACTCCATACAACTCATATGATCTTGAATATTACTTCTGATTTTTTCTCCTCGTTCATTAGCCACGGTGGGTGCCACTTTCTTATGGAGTGCATGCAATGTTGTGTGGAGACTTGTTATTACACAACCATTTCCTCTTTAGGTTACTGTGCTTAGGTTGAAGTTTTCTTCCTTATTTTCTCAACTAGACTTTCATTGTAGTACTTACGGAGGACCCTCTGACACTTGTAAAGCTGCGAGCTTATTACGTCGTCCACTCAACAGAATATTTGATATCCTTCTTGGACTATAATTATTCGTAGTTACTTACCTCCACGCCCTTGTGCTTGTAGGGTTGCTTCTGAACATGATATTTTGACCATCTTCCCAGTGGCACTCTCTTTTATTTTCATGATACTCATATGATCCCTTTAACTGTCCCGTCTCCTATTTGAATATATCTTAAGTATTATAATGACATTACTGCGAGGATAAATTCTCCATGTTGGGGTTTACTACATTTATCTTGCATGATCCCCTGATCCGTCTGTAACTTCTTTTCTAGTCATGACTAGGCTCTTCCTGAATCAACTACTAACTACTCGTCGACCAATTCTCATATCCATATTCCATGTAATCTCTCTTGGTTTAATTCCTTTGTCTAACTTACCTCTTTCACTGGCTCCTTATTTATGAATAACCTTCTGGGCAAGAACCCTTACTTTTATTTTTCTGACGTCGTGCTTACAAATCGTTCTAGAATCATAGCATATCTGTAGGATTTGGATAAGTGAAATCTTAACCATTTCTCAATCTTATCGCATTCTTCCATTGTTATTCCATAGTTACTACAACCACTTAATTCTGACTTAATGCCACATACTTCATATTCCCGCGTTTAGGGGAATGCTAAGGCATGGAACTACGACGACCTGCCTATAGATGTTTTTCCTCTCTATATTTGGCGTCTTTTCGCATCATCAATGACCCCTACTCGCCTTTTGATAATCCTTCCGTACCAAGGATAACAAAATCCCTTACTCGCGAGGATGACCCTTAGTGTAACTGGCGCACATAGTCCCTTAAGCTTACCTTTGCTCATATTGATTGCTTTAGGGAAGCGTCTTCCAGAATGACCTTTAAAGGGTATTATTTTTTCATCCTTTCTATTATCGTCGGAATGCAATCTCTGAAATTCTCACGATTCCGACTATTATCATATCACTCAATCCCTGGTTCACGTTTAGTTTATCTTGTTCACTAGCCCATACTGATTTCCACTATTCTGGGGTCTAACGTTTCTTTCCGATAGTTGCGTTTGAGTCACACACTTATTTTTCGAAGTGAGGATATGACTTTATGACCTTTACTCTTTTGTTGTCCTAAGGCCTATCACCTCTCGTCTCTTCCTTCACTTGACTATAGATTCTGTAATACTTTCATCTTTTGATCTACCATTGTCATCTATGTATCATATCATACTCATAATTTTTCATTAACTCTTTTCTTATTTTCCTCTAACATTTATGCTTATTACTTTATTCTGAAAACTCGAACAAGACATTCTTTTGCTTTTATCTCCCCTTTGCTCCATCCAGTGGCTCTTCGGGTTGCTTAATGTTCTCACTCTAGTAGGGACGTGAGACACACTAAGGTAATATTTACTCATTCCAGGCTTCCAATGTCTATCTTTGTAGTACTCATATCTAGTTGTATTATGTTAGAGTGCACCATCTGGGTGTCTGACAAGGAGATCTATTAACACATTTACACTATCATTCGGAAATGTCAACTAACTCTACCAATCCATCCCCTATTATGGGTTACTCTAACCCCAGCCGGATCCTGATAACCCATCCTTCTCTTAAACTATATTTGTTAGCTCCCATAGGGCATAATATAGATCTATGTGGCCGATGGTACGTATATCTGTCACTGTTGAAGGTAACTCAAAATACTTATATCTCCCTTCCTGAATGGTAAGTAACGATAATCTTTATTAACTCGGTACCTCGTACCCTTCTTCACCTTGCTTATTTTACTTGATGAAACTTGTGCCTTCCTTCTAATTCTGTTATTCCTTTTTACCGTAACAGTGGATAAGTATTCTTGCCTTAGGGATCCTTACCAAGGATCTTACACATCATAGTATACACATAATCTGCTGAATACCTCATATTTATCCATCATAAGCATGATGCAAAAATTGAGTTCCTCTAACTCAACCCTTCCACAACTATATCTTTTACCAACCGTTTTTCTGGATGTAGGCATCGTCGTATTACGAATAAGATAGAGTTTAGGATCCTTCATATGGTACAGGGTACCGACCTACCCATAAGTCTGTAGCAAAACTCTGACACGATGACTTATAGACTCGGTTGTACTCTGAATGAGGTGGAGCCTTACTGATCCTTCTTTGAATTCCAATCTCGTCTACTACGAGGGATAGTCAAATTGATTGTCTATACCTACGTGCATGAAAGGCAGCGTCCCCAGGAAAAAGGGACGTCAATACGAATAATGTACCGAGTATGTAAGGCACATAAATAAGTATATAACAGACATGGAAGAAATATAGAGTAACTGACTCAACCTGTAAGTCTGGATAATTTTGTAATCATGAAATACGTATAATGTCATGCATATGCATATGAATGTCATGTCGTGCATAGGTACATATTTCATAACATCATTAGGCCTCTTAAAGCATCCCATCTTAACATCTCGGCCACTGTGGGAAAATCATCAACGTATACCAGCTGATCAGGTAGTGGTGCGTATATAACGTTGTAACCTTTTCCCATATCCCATATACATATACACACATATATACGCGTATATAACGATGTCCGAGTCATTGGTCAATGTACATGTATAAATGCATGAAATGCATAAGAAATACGTTAATAAGATTTTCTCGGAATGCCATAAAACTCAATATGCCTTTCGGATAAACTTTAGTAAATACGTATTTTTCTGAGACCCATGCGCAGAAGATATAATAATAATTCACAAGGGGAATAAAAAATATAGACCCCTAGTATTTCTATGAATGGAGTCATTTACGAGAGTTGCGTATTTTGCTCGTTTCATTTGTATTATTTGGATTATACCTAAAGGAAAAAATGAATAGCCTTAACATACCTGGAGTATAGAAAAATCCGTATAATGTTCTTGGAAAAGGTTGCACCGTACTCCTTTAGACCTGCAAATTTTTAAGTTGCTACGATACATAAAATTCTCGCTCGAACCTTCTAGGAGAATTTAATTACAAAACTTTCGTAGTAAACGAAGTATTTAGATCAGAACTATATTGAAGATTTTTACATGAATTGCACGTTCTTCTTCTGGAGAATCTCTTAACTATTTATTCAATCCTAAGTGCAAATTGTATGAATGACTAATGTTTTGATTTTTGTCTTTTATATTGAAGACATGGAAATGAAGCCTTGTCAAAAGTTTTTATAAAAGAGGCTAAGTCTAGTTTGACACCTAGAGACATATGACCCTTAGTCATTTTCTTATAATGTGTCTAGCTGCCACGTTTTTTTTGGGGGATAATTATTAATTTTTATCCACGTATTAGTTAATTAGGTAATCTCTCGTTATCCGGTAACTAACCAATTACCTGCATAATTAAAAATTATCTCAAATTACATAGAATACTACTCACTTTTAACATACCTTATATACCTTACTATCATGGCCATGTGGTACCTTGTATGGTACTAGTCCATAAATATCGGGTATTATTGCTCATTTTATCCTAACATGCCAAACTTGGACGAAAGTTCATTTTCCTTGACTTTCAACAAATAGTTTTGTGGTGCATAGATACCCGTCACCTCACTTATACACCAGACACATGCAACTTCACATAGCATTTAAGTTGGGGAACCTTATTCTCTCAAGTCAACTTCACTGCTCAAGCACAATTTTTCCTTTAGAATTTGCCTCTAACCCACTCGAATATAATTCCAATTGGGTTCAATATCATTAATTATTTCTAAAGGCATAAACTTTAATGAAAAATCATGGTTTTCCTATGTTTCCCTATCAAAAGACAAAAATCGACCCCGGGCCCTCTTGCTCTAAACTCGAGGTTCGGACAAAAATCCGTTTACCCATTCTCCTCCGAGCACAGATATATAATTGCTTTTGTAATCCGACCTCAATTCGAGGTCTAAATCCCCAAATTTCAAAATTCCTAAGTTCTACCCAAAAATCCCAATTTTTACCATTAAAACTCAAGATTCTAGGTTGAAATCTTGTTAAACGTTGTTAAGGATTGAAAAGAATTACTCAGAGATCACTTACCAATGATTTGGAGAAGTTTGGGTCTTTGGAAAATCACCTATGGAGGTTTAGGGTATGAAAGAATTGAAAAATGGGTGAAAATCTCATCTAAAATCCCACTTAACAGGCTACAGTTATCGCAATTGCGATCAGGGGTTCGCAATTGCGAACCCTTCAAAATCCCGCTGCCTTCGTATTTGCGACCTAAATGTCGCATTTGCGACTTATGGGATTGCTGGGCAATCTACGCATTTGCGAAGTAAGTCTCGCATTTGCGAGGATGGCCTTCCCAGGTCATGTTCGCATTTATGACTTTATTATCGCATTTCCCAGGCCTGTTGACTTCGCAATTGCGAAGCCTGATATCAAAATTGCGAGAGCAGAGACCTGGTGTCAGACACCAGATGCACAACTGAGATTTCTAAGTTCTAAACACTCTGTAGCCTATCCAAAACTAACCCGAGCCCTCGGGGATCTAAACCAAACATGCACGCAAGTATAAGAACATCATAGAGACTTGCTCGTGCGATCAAATCATCTAAGTAACATCAAGAACTACGAATTTAACCTCAAACTCAAGCTTTTCCTCAAGAACACTTAAATTTTACTATATCTCAACCGGACGTCCGAATCACGTCAAATCAACTCCGATTCTTACCAAATTTCCCAGATAGAACTTATATATCATAACAAACTTGTATCGGGCTCCACAACCAAAATATGGGCCCGATATCAATGAGTTCAAATATTAATTTATTATTTTATTTCATTGAAAATCCAGCAAAACAATTTTCTTCAAATATTGATTTCTAAAGCTAGGGACCTCGAAATGAAGTTTCGGGCATACGCCCGAGTCCCATATTTTAATGTGGACCTCCCGGGACCGTCAGAAAACGGATCCATGTTCGTTTACTCAAATGTTGACCAAAGTCAACTAAAACTAAATTTTTAATTCTCAAAATTATTATTTCTCATATTTTAACATAAAATCTTTCCAGTTTCACGCCCGGACTGCGCACGCAAAGAAAGGTAATTAAAATTAGTCTTTTTAAGGCTAATGAACCCATAATAGCGTCTTAATTCATAAGATGACCCTTTGGGTCATCAGAGATGGCTTTTGCCTATATATCGAGGGGTGCCTCTTTGAGGTCTTGCGACTTCGAATTTAGATAACTTGAGCATGAAGTCCCCAAGTGTTCGAAGTATGTTTGTATCTAGCTCTTGAGCCATTTTTCACAATCTCATAAGTATGAGATTTGCATAGTAGAGAATTTGCTCTGAGACACGAGGCGTTTGATAAAGAAAGAATGCATCTTTGAATAATATATACATGCATACATGTCTTGACATTGAGACTCGACTAATAGATGGACACGGTTCAGTCGGCCTTTTGGCCCATTACAAAGTTTTTCCTATCGAGTTCCATTGACACGAGGTATATTTCTCGAACACATAACATCCGAGGGTGACGCCCCCCAGTATTTCAGGTTGATTGCAAAGAAGCCTTGGATATTTTTTTATTATCCTCACATACCACATAATTTTTGCGTCATTAAAAACCTTGCCGGAAAAACCCATTTGGGATAAAAACTGATCTAAGGGAGAAAGAGTGCAACGCATATTTTAAAACCTGAGGTCTCAATTTTTTTTGGTTGGACTACTGCAATGAGTTAGTGCCGAATTTGTATATAAATGAAAGAAAAGGGAAAGTCATACCTTAAAAATTGTATCGCTCGAGAAGTGATATGTTCCAGTTGTTTGGTAGTGGTTCGCCGTCAATCGTTCCGAGTTTATAAGATCCTATCCCGACTATATTAGGGATTTGGTAAGGTCTTTCCAAATTAGGGACGAGATTCCATTTATTAGGATCTCGAGTATTGATGGTGACTTTTCTTAGGACAACGTCCCTGATTATAAAGTGGCGAAGGTTGGTTCTCATATTGTAGTACCTTTCGATTTGTGGCTTTTGTGCATCCATTCAAACAAGTGCAACTTCTCATTTTTCATCTAGCAACTCGAGGCTGGTATTCATGGCGTCGCGATTCAATTCCTCCGTTATATGTCGAAACCTTGCACTGGGCTCTCCGACTTCGGCCGGTATCTATGCTTCAGAGCCATATACTAAGGAATATGGAGTTTCTCCTATATTGGACTTCGACGTTGTCTGATATGCCCATAGAACCTCGGGTAATATTTCCCTCCATTTCCCTTTAGCTTCGTTTAGCCTTTTCTTCAAGTTTTGGATGATAGTCTTGTTCCTTGATTCGACCTGTCCATTCCCACTAAAGTGATATGATGTTTATAGTATCCTCTTTATTTTATGATCCCCGAGGAATTTCGTTACCTTGCTGCCGATAAATTGTTTACCGTTTTCACATACTATTTTTGCGGGTATCCCAAATAAACATGCGATGTGATCCCATATGAAATCTAGCACCCCCTACTCCCTGACTTTCTCGAAAGCCTGTGCTTCGACACATTTATTGAAATAGTAAGTCATAAACAAAATGAACTTAGCTTTACCTGGGGTTGATGGCAGAGTGCCGACGATGTCCATTCTCCATTTCATGAATGGCCATGGGGATAGGACCGAGTGAAGTAGATCTCCGGGTTGGTGGATCATCTATGCAAACCTTTGACATTTATCGCATCTTCAAACAAACTCCTTAGAGTCTTTTTCCATGCTATCCAAGTAATATCATGCTCTGATGACCTTGCGAACTAGTGACTCGGCGCCGAAATGATTCCACAAGTGCCTTCATGGATTTCTCGTAATACATAGTAAGTATCCACTGGTCCTAAGACACTTCCAATGGTCCATCAAACGTCCTCATATATAATGTTCCATCTTCGTCCAATGTGAAACGAGCGTCTTTAGTTGGTAGGGCCCTATATTCCTTAGGCTCCGATGGAAGCTTCCTGTTCTTCATGTACTCGATGTATTTATTTCTCCAGTCCCATGTTAGGCTTGTGGAATTTATTTCGGCATTCCCTTCTTCGATCATAGATCTCTAAAGTTAGACGACAGTCCCCGAGCTGATCTCATATTCGTCGACCGATGACCCCAAATTTGCAAGTGCATCGGCCTCATCAATTTTTTACTAAGCTATATGATGTAGAGTCCATTCTTTGATATGGTGCAAGGTTACCTACAAACTGTCTAAGTACCTTTGCATTATATCTTCTCGAACTTCGAAGGTTCCGTTTGCCTGGTTCACTACCCGTAGAGAGTCGCACTTGGCTTCAACGACTTCTTCTACCAAGCTTTTAGATAGCTCAATACCTCAATCATGGCCTCATACTCGACCTCTTTGTTTTTCAATTTAGAAGTTATTATGGATTGTCTAACAATGCTACCTGTAAGAGGGTCCATACCCCAGATGATGTACCTGATTTTTATAAAATTTTCTTTTTGACTTCATGTACGAGGGTTGGCGTGAAATCGGCCACAAAGTCTGCTAAAATTTGAGACTTGATGTCCGTTTGGGGTTGAAATTAGATATCGTACCCTATGAGTTCGACGGCCCATTTGGCCAATCGGCCCGACAGTTCAGGCTTAAACAAAACATTACGGAGTGGGTAAGCGGTTAATACACATATGGGGTTGTCACGCCCCAAATCCGAGGGACAAGACCGACGCCTAACTGGATGAACCTGGTCGAACGAACCAAGATTGCCTTTCCTACCCAACGCATCTCCCCGTGATTATAATGTACATTTTATAAGTGAAACAACAAAGTAGAATAAAGGCGTGCATTTACAACATAGGTCCATTTTTCCACTTTTAATGCTTCGACATTTAATAACCCCAAAACATATAAAGTAAGTACAACATTCCCGATACGTAACCACGAGTAAGAGTAAATATGACTACTACCCAAAACATATATACAACCCACAAAGCATCTACGGAGTCTCTAAGAGTACGAACAATATATATAGACTTACCGGCGACAAGGCCCCAGCTATACCTCAAAAGAAGATGACATAAACAAAATGAGCCAACATGAACTACACACGGCCCCGAGAAGAAGTGGGGCTCACAGAGACTGCTGAGAAGATGGAGGGAGGGCACCACTATCGGCGATCAGAGCTACCTGCTATGGAACCACCTAAATCCCTATAAAAGAGGTAATGCCCCCGGCAAAAAGGGACGTTAGTACCATTGAATAGTACTAGTATGTATGAACAAACCTACTCCAGATAGGATAAACAATAACAGTCAAACATGAGCAGAGGCATCATACAACAGTACACAGGAACATGGAAAATCACAACAAGAATTACCACATCACACATCCCGTTTTACCATCTTTTGGTTAATGTACTTTTAAGTTTCATATTGTTATTATTATTACTGATCCACCGTGTCGTTGTCACACGGAGTCTGATCTCTGCCCGATAGCCTAAGCCATCCTAGGTGTGATGACCCAAAAAGGGGTCATCTTTTGTGCATCTAATTTTGACTGCGTTTCGAGGCCCCGAAAGCCTCCATTAATGTCACCTTGATATGTGTGTGTAGCCCGGGAGCGTATCCAGGAAGCTGTTATGTGAAAACTTGATTAAGAGTTAAATTTTTGATAATTAATTGAATAAAGTTGACTTTGGTCAACTTTTTTGGTAAACGGACCCGGATCTGTGATCCGACAGTCCGGGAAGGTCCGTAGGAAACTATGGGACTTGGGCGTATGCCCGGAATCGAATTCCGAGGACCCAAGTCCGAGATATGAATTTTTAAAGAAAATTGTTTTATGAAAATATTAAAGGCTTATTAAAATGAACCTTGATGTGAAACCTGTGCTGCCGGGCACGTATTATGATTTCGGAGCCCGGAACAGGTTCAATATGTGTTACGTAATTTATCTGCGAAATTTGGTAAGAAACAGACTTGATTTGATTGGTTTCAGATCAAAATGAGGAAAAATTGAGGTTTGAGGTTTCTAAAGAATTTGAAATTTGGCTTGAAAGGTGATTTTATGTTCCCGAGGTTCTAATGAAATTCCGAGACCCAGAATAGTTCCGTTGTGTCATTTATAACTTGTCTGCAAAATTTGAAGTCATTCCGAGTAGTTTAGGCCGGTTCGGCGCATTGAAGTGAATTCGAGAATTTCAAGTTCTTAAGTTTTGAATCAATTTGGTTTTGGGGTGAATTTTGAGTTTTGTTATTGTTTTCCATGTTTCGGAAGTTCGAGCAAGTCCGTATCATGAATACAGACTTGTTGGTATATTTGGACGGGTGCTCGGGTGGGTCCAGGTGCCTCCCAGACACCGCACGAGGCCAAAAACCAGCTAAAACAACTGCTGGTGCAGCTGTTGCTGGTGTGACCACAGGGGCGATTGCCCAGCCGCAGGTGCGGGACCGCTCCTGCGGTCCTAGCCTCGCAGGTGCGGAACAAATTCCGCAGGGGAGGGTCCGCTGGTGCGAAAACCCCTCCGCTGACGCGACCTCAGCCCCCTTGCCCAAAGTCCGCAGGTGCGAGCTCCAGGCCGCAAGAGCGGGACTGCTGGCCCGGACTCCTTCTCCGCAAGCGCGATGCCAGGGTCCCAGGCCCTTTTCCGTAGGGGCGGTGATTCTCTTGCAGGTGCGGAAATCACTATTGCCAGCCCCTTTTAAATGTCCAAATTACAGGTTTTTCTTCATTTTACCCACCATAAACTTCCATTAGAGAGCAACCAAGCTTGGGCAGCACCTCCCACGACCACCCACTGTAAGAGGTAAGTTAAACCCCATAATCTTCTAGCTTTAACATTAATTCCTAGTTAAATTCACTACTAAATCATCTAAAAATCATAGAATTAGGTAGTAAATTTAGGGTTCTTGAGGATTTTGTAATTTTCCATTTTAGGCCATGAAGTCAAGTAGAAATCACACCTTAGTGATCTTTAGGCTATGGGTGAGCGATCCCTTCGAGAATTTTCGGAATTTGATCATGAGGGACCGGGGTTGGAATTTTGAAATTCTTCAAGAATGGCGACTTTATTGAATAGCTAGGATAATTTCTCACATTGTGCATGCATTGATCTAATTTTGCACCTTTTGACTAGTTGCGAGTCCTCGGGTATAGAGTTCGGAGTTTCGGGCGCAATTGTGGTCCGACGGGTGGATTCGACACGAGGTGAGTCTCCTTTCTAACCTTGTAAGAGGGAATTGTCCCCATAGGTGATATATATACTATGTGTAAATTGTTTGAGGGCTACGTACGCGCCAAGTGACGGGAGTCCGTACGTAGCGGCTATTATTATTATGTCCGGGTAGTTAGGCCCACATCATGCCTTGTATGCTTTCTTGTAATGCTTGATATGTTTTCTTTGTAATGCTTCATATGATTTATTGTAACGCCATATGTACTATGAAATTATGTTTTGCATCATGTTATTCTTCTAAGGCTTTACGGAAAAGAAATTGTGAAATATATGGGAGCGGGCCGTACGCCACGGCAGAATTTAAAAGTAATTGAAATATATGGGATCGGGCAGTACGCCACGGCAGTGTTGAAAGTAATTGAGATATATGGGATCGGGCCGTACGCCACGATAGTGTTGAAAGTAATTGAAATATATGGGATCGGGTCGTACGCCACGACAGTGTTGCAAAGAAATTGAAATGAATATGGGATCGGGTCGTACGCCACGGCGAGTGTAGAAGGTACCTTATGGGAGCGGGCCGTACGCCACAGCCGATCTAAGAATTTTTTATTATTGTTTCGTTCGGTTGTCATACCCTTGAAAGTGCTTTATTGTTTGGATTTTTTCTGCTTTTGGTATATATCCTTGTTGATTATTTCCCTGACATGCCTACTATATTTCATCATATTCTATCATATGTTATCACTACTGGACCTTAGTGAGTATCGAGTCGACCTGTCGTCACTACTTCTTCGAGTTTAGGTGGGATACTCACTGGGTACATATTTATTTAGTATGTACTCATGCTGCACTTTCTTTTCCTTTCTGTACTTGACTGTACAGGTCTAGAGGCTGGCGCGTCTGATTATCAGGACGGTGCTGGATATTGATAGCGTGGTCATACTTCTCGGTGAGCTGCTTTCCCGGCGACATCCTAGCAGCACCCTGGAGCTCTTTTGTTATATTTCTCTGTCCATTTCATTCAGACGGAGACTCTGCATATATTGTAGTCATTGTATGTTTAGTAGTAGCCCATGACACTCGTGACACTAGTTCCTGGCACACACGCGGTTTATATTTTTGGGGTTTTGGGATGTATGTCTATGTGTACGTTTTATTTCAGCTTTGTATCTACTATGACTTTACCTTCACTCAAGGCTAGTATCATGTTAGCTGTTATAAACTGGTAATCTTTGACTTGTTTAGTTAGATGTGAAGGGTATCACTTAGTGTAAGTTTTGTTGGCTTGCCTAACCCCGTCGTTGGGCGCCATCGCGATCTAAATCGAGATTTGGGTCGTGACAACGTGGTATCAGAGCACTAGGTTCACGTAAGTCTCACGAGTCACGTGCAGGCCTAGTAGAGTCTTGCGGATCGGTACGGAGACGTCTGTACTTATCTTCAGGAAGCTATGGGGCGTTAGGAAACTTCCCTTTATTCATATCATGTAGTGCAAACTATGATGTACTCAAACTTATTCTTCTATTCTCTCACAGATTGTGAGGACGCGTGCATTCAATGTTCTTGGTCCGGGAGAGGCCGCTGCCACGGCTACCCAAGGTCGGGGTAGAGGTAGGGGCAGAGCACTTGCTCGAGGCAGGGGACGAGGACGTCCCAGAGCTACGCCAGTGGCACCACCAGAGGACCCTATTATGGAGAAGCAAGATGAGGTGCCACCAGTAGCACCTGCTCTAGTGGATTTCATGACGCGGCCAGGCTTCCAGGAGGTCATGGGCCGTATGCTGAGATTCATGGACACTATGTCTCAGGCTGGTTTATTTCCAGCCAACCCTGCTACTTCTCAAGCGGGAGGGGGAGTCCAGACTCCTACCGCTCAGGCCATAGGTCAGGCAGCAGCATCACGTCATACCCCGGGCACACCGCCCGTGGGAGGGGTTCAGCTCGTAGTAGACCCCCCCGAGCCCAGGCCAGTTGCAGAGGGTGACCAACAGAATATGTTGGATAGATGGACCCAACTTCGCCCTCCAGTCTTCAGGGGTGAGCGGGGAGAGGATGCTCAGGATTTTATTGATAGGTG
>ML296408.1:0-17122 GCA_005239495.1 Nicotiana undulata
TGGTATCAGAGCCAGCCCATCCTTTCGGAGGGAGGAACAGGTTTACTAAATATGTCTGAGTCAATGTGACTGGCCCATGAGATTTTGCCACAGATTTGGGGTCTGTGGCCTCGAAAGTTGGGCTAGCGGATGTGTCCATATCAAGGCGCTCGTGATTGTGGTCAGAGGAGTCAACGGGCCCCGGTCTAACTTTTCTTTTGGTACTTGTATTGGGCCGGGGCCGCGTTGGGGTGGACTGATGACGCGGTGTGGGGCTTAGTTTATTTTTTGGGACGTTGGGCCTGTTATGGGTTTTTGGGATGGGGATGACTTTTTTTGAATTGTACCGTACATTTTGAGTTTGAAGGAATTTACCTGAATTTGCATCGAACAAGTTTACCTGAATATGATCACTATGCGTATTTTGATGTTGAGTAGTTGGCACAATACCATTTTTGTTGTTCAATCTTGCATTCCATTGCTTTCTCCTTCATGGAAATGTGACAATTTTCCACTCCTTCTCTTCCATTTGTTCTATATTTTTCTCGGAGGTTTCCGGAGTTCCTTGAGGAGCTGTGGTTTCAGAAATCCGGTAGTTGCAACCTATTGAGGTGTGACCAATTCTGCCGCAAGACGTACAAAGCGTCCCTTATCCTTCATAGATCACTGACTGTTTATGGTCTCCTATTATGACTAAGGTTTCAACCGGTATTTCCAGGGGAACTTGAATGCAAATGCGAGCATAATGTCCCATGAGAGTGGAGGAGGTGCATTGGTCAATTTTCAATAACTTCCCTAACTTTCTTCCCACTTTTTCAAGAATGTCTTTGTCATAGAACTCTGTTGGAAATTGAGGGAGGCGAATCCAGATGGCAGTGGATGAAAGGTTAGCCTCTCATGGGACAAACTTAGGTTCCTATTTCCGCACTGACAAGAAGTGTCCTGAGATGAACCATGGTCCTAGATGAAGAGCCTTAATCATATTTTCCTCTAAGCTGAACTTGGCTATGAAGAAGTCCCATCCTAGGTCAATCAAAATTTACTGTTCGGATGGTTTCCATAGTTCAATCAGTTTAGAGCGAAGATAGTGTTGTGGCATTTTTCGCCTAAAGATTTTGATGATTACTAAATAGCGCCACGGGAGGTAGAGGCGTTGTTTATCGTCCTGGGAAAGAGGGATTGAACCCTCAATGTTTTTCCCTTTATCCTTCTCTGGATTCGTGGGAATGTCATTGTCATAATATTCAATTTGATGAGTTGCCATTTTTTCTAAAAGCATTTCCTTGTAGGAGTGGGTTGGTTGAAGCATTTCAACGTCCATATGATTTTGCTTGTCCGGAGGTTCTGGCGGGATATGTGTTGTGATTAAATATCACGACCCAAATTTTTCTCCGTTGGGTATCGTGATGGCACTAGTCTTAGGGACTAGGTAGGCCTAACATTTAGAGAATAACAACAATAATAAAAGAAATCTAACAGTCTCGATATAGAAATCTTGACAGAATTACAATGTTCCCAAAACCGGTAATACAAGTCATAAGCTCTACGAATTTACTCTAAAATCTCTAAATTACCACTGTTCGGAATGAATACAACAGGGTATGAATAATAAATACAAGTAGGTGACTTCGAACCCTGCGAACGCAGCAGCAAGTTACCTTGAGTCTCCTCGTCAATGGTCCGCGCAGCTACTAACAATAATTACCTGGATCTGCATACAAAAATGCGCAGAAGTGTAGTATGAGCACATCACAGCGGTGCCCAGTAAGTATCAAGACTAACCTCGCTGAAGTAGTGAGGAGGACTAGTCGAGACACCACTGGTCTAATAAATTAAACAGACATCAAAATAGAAAAGACCGAAAATAATATCTATCTAAAGGTTTTACGATATGGTTAACAACATGGCAATAAAAGGCGGAAGGAATTACCGAAAACTAATCAACGGAACAACATAAACATACCAGAAGAATGGACAGAAAAACACGAGCCAAAACTGGAAAAACCACCACACAATAAACACACCGGCAACTCAGCACTGCGTCAGCTTGTCCACATCAAACTTTAACCAATATACCCAATAAATTGGTGAAAACTTTTAAACCGCAGTTTATATTGAAAGCTTTGAAAATATAATAATTTCAGTATAGAAAGATCCTCTTTGAAACATACTTTCTCCGAATGTATATATATATATATATATATTTTTTTTTTCAGAAGGAGAAATCTTTAAAACATAGTTCTTTCAAGATGCGTAATTTTCAAATATACTTTCCCAATAAATGACTTTCAAATATCATTTTCTGTAAGACGAATGCTTTTATAATATACTTTTGAAATATAACTTTTCGATCATAATCTCCTCAAGATAAATCTACCGGAACTCAGTCCGTAACTCAGAATTTGTCATGCAGTACAGGGGAAAGCTCCTAGAATACATCCGTAGTCCCAATTTAAATATGCAATGCAGTACAGGGGGAAAGCTCCCGGAATCTCGTCCGTAGTCCCAATTTAAATATGCAATGCAGTGCAAGGGGAAAGCTCCCGGAATCTCATCCGTAGTCCCAATTTAAATATGCAATGCAGTACAGGGGGAAAACTCCCAGAATCTCATCCGTAGTCCTAATTTATATATGCAATGCAGCCACTGAGGAAAACAACCAGAATGCGACAGAAACAACATACATTGCCACAACAGGCGCAATAGCAACAAAAGACAGAATGCAAGGTGTGATGAGAAAATCAATACAAAGACTTGAATCACAAGAATGGTAAAAACTCACTAGTATCCACTGAAGGGAATGCCAAGCACAAAGAGAAACATCATAACGAGGGGAAAACAAGGCAAATATAGCAACGATTCTATATATTCAAGTTCACAGCCAAAGAACAAATCATCCCGGCAAGGGAAGCAGCTATAACCAATCTCACTTAGACAATTAGCTTCACAGAATAAACTCAGCTTGAACAATGCTCAGTGATAGGAAACACCAAGGAAATACCATCAACACGGACGATTATCAACTAAACCTAAGTAGCGCCACGGGAGGTAGAGGCGTTGTTTATCATCCTGGGAAAGTGGGATTGAACCCTCAATGTTTTTCCCTTTATCCTTCTCTGGATTCCTGGGAATGTCATTGTCGTAATATTCAATTTGATGAGTTGCCATTTTCTTCTAAAAGTATTTCCTTGTAAGAGTGGCTTGGTTGAAGCATTTCAACGTCCATATGATTTTGCTTGTCCGGAGGTTCCGGCGGGATATGTGTTGTGATTAAGTGTCACGACCCAAATTTTCCTCCGTTGGGTATCGTGATGGCACCTAGTCTTAGGGACTAGGTAAGCCTAACATTTAGAGAATAACAACAATAATGAAAGAAATCTAACAGTCTCGATATAGAAATCTTGACAGAATTACAATGTTCCCAAAACCGGTAATACAAGTCATAAGCTCTACGAATTTACTCTAAAATCTCTAAATTACCACTGTTCGGAATGAATACAACAGGGTATGAATAATAAATACAAGTAGGTGACTTCGAAGCCTGCGAACGCACAAATATGTTACCTTGAGTCTCCTCGTCAATGGTCCGCGCAGCTACTAACAATAATTACCTGGATCTGCACACAAAATTGCGCAGAAGTGTAGTATGAGCACACCACAGCGGCGCCCAGTAAGTATCAAGACTAACCTCGGTGAAGTATTGAGGAGGACTAGTCGAGACACCACTGGTCTAATAAATTAAACAGGCATCAAAATAGAAAATACCGGACATAATATCTATCTAAAGGTTTTACGATATGGTTAACAACATGGCAATAAAAGGCGGAAGGAATTACCGAAAACTAATCAGCGGAACAACATAAAAATACCAGAAGAATGGACAAAAAAACACGAGCCAAAATCGGAAAAACCACAACACAATAAACACACCGGCAACTCAGCACTGCGTCAGCTTGTCCACATCAAACTTTAACCAATATACCCAATAAATTGGTGAAAACCCTTAAACCGCAGTTTATATTGAAAGCTTTGAAGATATAATCATTTCAGTATAGAAAGACCCTCTTTGAAACATACTTTCTCCGAATGTATATATATATATATATATATTTTTTTTTAGAAGGAGAAATCTTTAAACTATAGTTCTTTCAAGATACGTGATTTTCAAATATACTTTCCCAATAAATGACTTTCAAATATCATTTTCTGTAGGGGTGGGCATAAAATCCGAAAAACTAAATTCCGAACTGAACCGAACCGAATTAATTCGGTATTTCGATTTCGGTTTTTTCGGTATTTCGGTCTAATTCGGTATTAAATTTTCGGTATTTCGGTATTACAATTTTAAAAATTCGGTTTACCGAATATACCAAAAATTTAAGGACATTTTTTTGGACCCTACCTATATCTACCCACCCAGTGCCCAGCCGGCCAGCGCAATTTAATTCCCATTCCCGTCACCCCTCAAGCCCAACTGCCCAAGCCCAATACTCTTAGTCTTAGACTCTTAGATTAGGCCATTTTAATTTTTAGCAATTA
Organism: Nicotiana undulata; assembly: GCA_005239495.1. Classification (NCBI taxonomy): domain Eukaryota; kingdom Viridiplantae; phylum Streptophyta; class Magnoliopsida; order Solanales; family Solanaceae; genus Nicotiana; species Nicotiana undulata. The sequence continues at coordinate 4,519 of ML296408.1, forward strand.
GCAAATTAGGTTGAACCAACGAATCTCTCATCTTCAGTTCCTCTTCTTCACCCACGCCGCAATCCTTTCCCTGAAGGAGCCAAACCACCAGCGACACAAATAAGTAAGTAAACACCATCTCGACATGCTTGTGCTTTCTACACTCTACGGGGAATTTTTAAATCCATTTTGTCCCCTCATATCCACTGCAAATCCCAATCAAAACGAAATAATCCGAATTACCATCAACGTAATTAAATTAAAGGGGTACATTTGTTTATCCTATTTACCAGAAAGTCCCTTCATTGTTATGCTATTTCACATTGGTTTAGAACCAGGCAATCAAATGTATGGCCTGTGACAAAAATAGATGAAACCAATTCTTTGTATATAAATACACAAATCCATTTATGTTGTTCTCTTTGTCATCTCAATTCTTGAAACATAATATTCTTATTCTAATTCCAATTATCCCCTTTTCTTTCTTTGTGTATATAATGGCATAAACTGGAAGTTGAAAGTCTAATATGTACTAAGTGGTTTTATATAAACATATATGAAATGGAACAGATCGAATTGTTTCCTTACTGAATTTGTAAATCAGCTACTTGTGTCTCTATCTCTCCAGTTGATTCAAAGGATTGAGCAATAACTTAAAAATATCACTAACTAGAAGAATACATGCTAGTAAAAATCTCAATTATGCGTTGTAATATGTTGGTATATCAATTTGTACATTTCCATATGTCCTTCTACTTCAAATTTATTTACAAGTATATTTATATGTTTTATGTTTTTTGATATGTAAAGTTAATGTACTTCTGGTTCAGCAACATATGAGAAAGTTTCCCCTCACGGCAGTGTGGCACTACGTTTGGATTTGGCAGCATTTTAATTTTCGTTTGGTATACACATAACACAATTGAATAATTCATAAACCAAATACTTTACCGAAACCGTACCGAACCAAAATAATAAATACCGAAAGTACCGAAATAATTTGGTACGGTATTTGGTATATACAATTTATAAACCGATACCGAAATACCGAACCGAAATTCTTAAATACCGAACCGAAATACCGAATGCCCACCCCTAATTTTCTGTAAGACAAATGCTTTTCAAATATAACTTTTCGATCATAATCTCCTCAAGATAAATCTACGGGAACTTAATCCGTAACTCAGAATTTGTCATGCAGTACAGGGGGAAAGCTCCCAGAATACATCCGTAGTCCCAATTTAAATATGTAATGCAGTACAGGGGGAAAGCTCCCGGAATCTCGTCTGTAGTCCCAATTTAAATATGCAATGCAGTGCAGGGGGAAAGCTCTCGAAATCTCGTCCGTAGTCCCAATTTAAATATGCAATGCAGTACAGGGGGAAAACTCCCGGAATCTCGTCCATAGTCCCAATTTATATAAGCAATGCAGCAACTGAGGAAAACAACCAGAATGCGACAGAAACAACATACATTACCACAACAGGCGCTAAAATAACAAAAGACAGAATGCAAGGTGTGATGAGCAAATCAATACAACGACTTGAATCACAAGAATGTTAAAAACTCACTCATAAGAAGTAGCCACTGAAGGGAATGCCAAGTACAAAGAGAAACATCATAACGAGGGGAAAACAAGGCAAATATAGCAACGATTATATATATTCAAGTTCACAACCAAAGAAACCAAATCATCCCGGCAAGGGAAGCAACTATAACCAATCTCACTTAGACAATTAGCTTCACAAAATAAACTCAGCTTGAACAATGCTCAGTGATAGGCAACACCAAGGAAATACCATCAACATGGACGATTATCAACTAAACCTAAGTAGCACTTAAGGGAAAATCATAAAAATCACAATGTACGACTCACGGGCATGCTTGACACCAACGTATAGATATTCCAATTAATGCTAAACAATTATAGGGAGAGATTATACTAGTTTTAGTCAAATAGGCAGTGTATGAAGGAAGATATAGCATAACGGTAGGAAAGGCAAAGTCTTCATTTAATTCAATTAAGAAACAAAGGAACACTAATCAAGTTATTTCTAATTTGAGCAGGAAGAGATGAAACTAGCAATCAGGAACTCAGATATAACAATTACAATTCATACACGAGGAATATAAGGACTTAAAAATCCTAAAAGGCCAACCTTTTTGCAAATAAGCCCGAGTACGCACTCGTCACCTCGCGTATACGGGCTACAATAAACATAGAAGACTCAATCCTAAGGGGTAGTTCCCCCACACAAGGTTAGGAAAGATACTTACCTCGAAGACGACAACCTGGTACTGTAAATTGACTTCTCGGGCGGAAAGACCTCCGGACGACTCAAAATCAACTAGAACAACTTCAAAATACACGTAAAACGTATAAGGAACTACGCCGAATAATAAAGTTTCAATCTTTACAAAATTATAAAAATCGATCCGAAAGTCGACCCCCGAGACCGCACCTCGGAACCTGTCAAATTTTACAAAATCCGAATACCTATTCCGATACGAGTTCAACCATACAAAATTTATCTAGTTCCGATATCATTTGGTTCCTCAAATCATGATTGTTTTCAATTTTGGAATTTTCTTTCAAAACCCACAATTTCCCCAACTCAAAACACAAATTATATGATATAAACAAGGACTAATTCATAGAATATGTTTAATTCTAGTTGAAGAACACTTACACATTCGAATCGTGTGAAAAAACCCTCAAAGAATCGCCAAGAACCGAGCTCTAGAAGTCAAAATGTGATAAATATTGCTTAACCCTCATTTTTGAAAACTTATATTCTGTCCAGTCATTTGTGCATCGCGAACGCAGAGAAAGAGGTGCGTTCGCAAAGAAGAGAAAATTAAGCTGCCCAGATTTGCACTTTGCGAACGCGAATTATGGTTCGCGAACGTGGAGAGGGAAAAGGTGGGGCCTATGCGAACGCGGAACAAGGGATGCGATCGCGATGAGGAAAAACGAAGTTGTCCAGCAAGCCCCTTCGCGAACGCAATGAAGAGGCTGCGAACGCGAAGAACAAGGAACAGGTTCTACGCGAACGCAGAGTGCCAGATGCGAACATGAAGAAGAATTTCGAGGTATCCGGCAACAACACATCGCGAACGCGAAGGGCTGTTCGCGATCGCGGAGGAGAACACCAGAAGCCGAAAAACAACAGTTCTAAAAGTGGGAAAAATGACCCGTGGTCCATCCGGAACACACCTGGGCCCCCGGGACCCCGTCTAAATGTAGGAACAAGTCATATAACATAACACGGACTCGCTCGAGGTTTCAAATCACATAAAACAACACCAAAACGACGAATCAAACCAAGAATTCAAACTTATAAATTTTCAAAACTTCAAATATCAAAACTCGCGTCGAAACCTATCAATTCAACCCGGAATGACATGAAATTTTGCAGAGAAATCATAAATGACACGACGGACCTATATACACTCTCAGAATTTTGTTCCGAGCCCGATATCAAAATTTCATCTATCGGTCGAAATTGCCGAAATTCTAACTTTCGCCAAATTACCTCAGATTACTCCACGGACCTCCTAAACCAATTCTATACGCGCGCCTAAGTCCGAAATCATCATACGAAGCTGTTTCAATTAACCAAAACTCATTCCGAGGCTGTTTTCACAAAGGTTAAACCTCCGGTCAACTCCCATCACTTAAACTTCAAAAATTGAAATTTGCCTCCCAATTCGACTCCGGATTATCCGGTAACTTAATCCAACCACGCACGCAGGTCGGTATACCCAATGTGAAGATGTTCATGACTTTACGTCACCGAACGGAGTTTAAATTCTCAAAATGACCGGTCGGGTCATTACATTCTCCCCCTCTTAAAACAAACGTTCGACCTCGAACGTGCCAAGATTCACCTTGAACTCATCCAATCACTGATTGTACACTTCTAACACACACCCGCGGGTGATCCCACGTCACCCCAACCTACATAATATTGATGACGCAATCACAACTGCAATATAGCCTTCCCATCACCACTGATAAGCCTTATACCTCAATTTCTCACCTTCTACTCATCTCCAAAAGACCTGATTCTAAATTCGTATCCGGCATTAGCCTCGACCAGCTGCATCGACTCACGACTATACCCATAAGGCACGACCACACAACATAGCACATCACTCCTAGGCTCAAATAACACTTTTGATCACAATAGCTGCCCGAAATCAACTCAGCATTAGCAATTAGCCCCCTACATCTCAAAGAACTCTGTTTCTAAGCCCCATAACACTGATAAAGATGAAATAAATACGAAGACCTCATTATTAGACACCTGACTCACCAAGTCACAACTAACACCATCGGGCAAACCTCCCGCAAGCTAAAATTAAGAAGCACATAATAAAAATGAATGAATATGAAAAGAGAAACATATAAAGGAACTATCAAATAAGGCGTAGGAGCAACTATCTATCAATACTAACTTACGAAAGCAAAATAACAAGGAAGAAGCAAAACATATGAACAAATCACAAGGATCCCATCCTGATAAAATTTCCACCGCGGTACTTAGCCCGGTCCAAACATATCAAATCACAAATATCATGAGGACCTCACCCTCAACTCTAAATCGCATACCACAAATATATTATACCAATTAAAATTCCCCACTAACTCATCTCGGCTGATAAAATCATAACGCTTACTGAACTGACATCTCGATGGAGTATCAAATCACAGCTCGTAAACAAAATACTTAGGGATATAACATTAAGCCTACCACGATGAATAACATGGACTCACTTCTAGTCTCACCACTCTCAATGATGAATAAGACAACAATAGACACGGGCTACCACTCATAGAATCTCCCAACAGGAGCAAGCATGCAAAATAGAGTGCAAAGTACGAAACTCACTTATCATTAATGCATCAAATAAGGGAAACTCATCCCGACCAACAGAACTATAATGAAATACAAATGGTACCCCTATTTAACACATCGAATAATACCCAGGCGATGATATCTGGCACAACGCCCTCTAGCCTACTATATGAAACACATCAATGGGTCGGGTGTCGCCCCCCCCCCCCTTTTTCCCCTCGTGGAGAGATACAGGACATTCAGGTAGAGGCAACTCTTTTCCTTTTGGGAAAGGGAGTTAGCATATTTGAAGAGTCGCCACCTAACAATTTTAACGGTGCGTTAGGGAACCTAGGGGGTCTTATTTACAAACTATGTCATTAACCAGAGATTGGGTAAGGGCTTGAAATTATCCCAAGGGGAAGGTGATAGGCACCCCTCAGGATCCACAAGTGTGGTTCCCGTCCAAATAGTTTTCGTGAATTTGTACGGTTTGACAAACAAACAAATAAAGGTTCAAATAAGAGGGGATTTACAGATTAAGCATGCAAGTGTTTGGAAAACAATCATAAAATGGCTAAGTTTTGAAAAAAGAGTTATAATCTAACGTTTAAAATAAGGGATATCCTAGGTTTGTAATAATATGGATCACATCAATGCAATACCCGGCATGACACTCCTCGAAGAGGGGCTACACGTGGTATTAGTGCATCGATCATCATATCCATATTCTACCCTTTCTTGCCTCGTGAAGGTAATTAAAGTGCGTGTTAGTCACGAACTCTATTGCGTGCTATTACCCATCCCATCCTATCAGTCCCGGAGGAGATTAGGACTACTATCCTAAAATAGAGGTACTAGGCTGACCTTCAGGTTTAAAGGTAAAGATTCTAAAGCGATAAACAAGAACACTTAGGACTGCAATGAATGGGGAGCACATAGGAGCATATAAGAGGCTCAAGTTTACCTCCACAAGTTATGCACATAATTAGCACGACTCAAACATATATAAGGTCGGTATTTAAAAACATAACAAAGAAAGCAGATTTGTTCTGTAATTCAGAAAAAGCCTAATCAGTTTGCCTACTAATTTTACCTGTTGAATATTAGGCAGTATACACAAGGAAGCAGATTTCTAGTTTTAACAAATTTATCACCTAAGGCTTGCCTAGGTGCAAAACAATGTACCAGTATTAGAATTACTTAAAGAAAACTGTTTGAAATTGTATTATTAAACAAGCTGTTCTAAGTGTTCAGAATTCAGGGTTATTACTAGCTGTTTGTCAAAAATGAATGAAACTGTTTTATCAGTAATCGGACTAGAGGTGCCTAAGCGGATATGAATGCAATCCTAAGGACATGATCTCTAATGCACAAAAATACAGAGTGATGTATATGCAGGACCTAAGCAGGATTTTCTAAATGTTTAAGCATGCTTTAGTATATGTGGATATGACATGTTGATTACTATTATTTAACCTAAACAAGATCTCTAAGTGTCAATATTGCGTTGTTTAGGCACAGTTTCAGGAAATGCAGAATAACTTGCTTATTAGTTTGTTAGGCTTAATGCATGATCTGTAGGTGTACGTGGCAGCGATAGCAAAGAACACCATTTATTAGCAGGATTTTCTAAGCAAAGTGAGTATGCTAAAACAACAGAAACCTAAGAAGCAGGATCTCTAATGCATGAACATATGAACCTACACAGGATCTCTATTGCGCAGATAGGAAATAAAACCTAAGCATGGTTTCTACCCTTGTAATAGCTAAGCATGCATAGTTATCCCTCCCATTTTTCACTATCCAACCCCCATGAGTTGTTTTACAAATTATTACAAGCCAGGAATTATGAATTACGTAAACAAAGTAAAAAAATAAGAAGTTATTCTATAGGGAGCCTTCAATAGGCCCAAATCCTCCAAAACCTCATTGCCTTTTGGTATTTCATAGCCTTTCGTAATCCGGGTGTGTCAAAGTTCCCTAAGAATCTCAAGGGCTCCCGAGCAATGTTCACACCCAAACTTGGTAAATAAGAGTGGAACAATGTGCAGTGTGGAAGTACCGGCCTTAGTGTGTCAGAGTTCAGAGGGAGCTCAAGGGTCCCAAAGCAGTGCTCACACTGAGGGGGTAGAACTTAAAGGTCTAGGAGTAGAGTGAAGTGCAGGAGATAAATTTTAAAAGGGTTTTGACAAAACAGTGTTGAAAGGGCCTTACTTAATAAAAACATTTCAAGAAAGTTGTTTGGTAAATAGTTTTTGGAAAAAACAATAGTGGAATCACATAAGCAACAGACCAATCATAGAACCAAACTGGTTCAGTAACACTCAAGGAACACATAACCAAGATAGGTTCAGCAACACAAACCTCCACACAGGGGCAATGGGGATTGGGATACATAGAGAACATAACATGATGAAAACATAGCAGGCAGAAGTCTTGCAATTGGTGCAGGAATATTAATGGCCACACAATCAGAGATTTTTAGAGCATAGGATCAGTCATGGTTTGAAACCAACACAGAATCAAATTAGAGGGAGTACTGGGAGAGGGTAGGACATGATTACACATAGGTTTAGGAAAAGCAGTTTAGGGTATTACACAATGCAATTATAGCACACTAGAGATCTCAGAAGACATGAACAGGGTGATATTGAAACACACAAGAGGGAGTACACATGCTGAGGCTAAGGGGAGGGGTACCAAGAACTAAATAACATAGTATACCAAATTAGTTTCAAGTACGACAACACAACCATAAATAAAAGAAGATCATAAATAGGATGAATCGTAGTAACCAGAGAAACAAGTTGTTTTGGAGACTTTAAATATAAGGTGGAAACCTACCAGTTGAAGATAGAAAATACAGAGTAAAGAAGAAGCAAACGACACAACTAGTCTTTGCTTTCAGCCGACTAGTAACATCAGACAATCAATAGGAGCAATAGAATGTATATGTGTGAGTAAGAAAGAGTAGAACAAGGTGTGTGTTCGTGTGTTGCTAATAAGAGAGTAGAGGCATTTATAGTTTGAAACATGCATGAAACAATAAGGTAAGAAGTGCTAATTTAACACACTTATAGGAAGAATACTTAATCAGAATGAATTAAAGACCCAGACTCCTTTTAATTAGGGAGTCATAGTTCAAACGGAGACAATTCATGCTAAACAAGGAAAATGGTCGATTACAAACTGATTTTTACCAGAATAGTCAAGCATATGGCATTTAATGAAGACTAAATGCAGAGTATTCCAAGTAAGGAAAGTATATGAGGAATATTGATAGCACATAAAATAAGACAGAGTACAACTCAGGTCTGAGAATTAGTCAAGAGGATATCGAGTGAGATTCCAATCACAGGGAATCGATACCAAATCAAGGGAAAGTATTACACAAATAAGAAAATAATTCAAAATTAGTAAAGATCCATAAGGAAAATACACAAAACCACAGTCTTTAAGGCAAGTATCACAATTTTAATGAGAATATATAAAATCAGTTTAGATTATCATGCAAACAATCAATAGAACGAATAGTCAGAACTTTTAAACAATAAATAACACATATTAGACAAGATTAGAGAAACCCAAAGAAAACCTTTAGAGAACAATATAAGATTGAAAACCCTAGCAACAAGCTAAAGCGAGAATCATAAAGAATATATGGACAACTTCATAAGAAACGAACACACATAAACATGTAATAACAGACAACCTAGAAAATTAAGGCTTTTTAGCATAATAACTCAGACAAAAAGAAAAACATAGGAGAATCTTTCAAACACAGTAAAAATTACTAAGAATCAGAAGAAGAACTGTTTTTGAAAAGGGGTCACGAAACCCTAGTTGAAAAAAGAAGAGTCGTTTGAGAGAAAACCGGAGAATCTTTGAGAAAAACAACGAAATAGCTTGAAATATACAAAGATCTATCATAGACCTAAAAGAATCGGGGAGTTTTAAGCATTTAAGGTTTCAAAAAGAACCCAGAAAGATAAGAAAAACCTAAAAAATGTTACTGGTTTAGCCCCAACGGTCATGGATCTTACTCGAGTGGCCGGAGGTGGCCGGATAATGGTGAGCACAGGCCCAGGGGGTAGGAAGATTAACTCAGGTAAGACCTTAGATGTCACGACCCCAATCCTAACAGGCCGTGATGGCGCCTATCGTGGAACTAGGCTAGCCAACCATAACTTTACTATGCTTTTGTTCAATTATAAGAGTTCACAATTTAATAATAAGCTTGCAACCATAATATAAATAATAAAATTAATGTCTTAGCATTCCCATATTAGCCTAAACAGCCTCCCAAGAATTGGAGTCAAAGTCATGAGCATCTAAGAATAAATAAATCTAACTCTGCTCAAACTATAATATATGTCTCTGAATCAAATGCTAATATTAAATAAGGAAGGGAAATGGAGAAGCTGTGGACGCTGGACAGCTACCTCGAAAATCCCGTAAATGCTGCTATCGAACCTGCGTCAGCTACTGCAGCGAGCTACTACCTGGATCTGTGCACAGAGGAACAGGGAGTCTTTATGAGTACGCCAACTCAGTAGTAATGAAAATAAATCACAGTCTGAGTAATATAAACACACAGAACAGATACACAATTCCACAAAACCAGTGAAACACCAAGTCACCATGTAACATTCATCAATTATAAGTTCGAAATCAGTTTTCAGAAATCCCTTGAAAACAAGTGCAATATCAGTATATCTCAATAAAATTTCTCAGTAAAACCAGTTTGAAAACGAAGTAAATCATAGTTTGAAAACTCAGTAAAATCTTTCATAAAACTGCCCCTCGGGCCAAAATCATTTATCGTAACCATTGCCCATCAGGCATCCTCACAATCACTCTGCCCATCAGGCATCCTCACAATCACTCTGCCCATCAGGCATCCTCACAATCACTCTGCCCATCAGGCATCCTCACAATCACTCTGCCCATCAGGCATCCTCACAATCACTCTCCCCATCAGGAAACCTCACAATCACTCATCATAAGCCCCGCGGGTATCACTCAATCGGTACCGGCGCTCACTGGGGGTGTGTTACAGACTCCGGAGGGGCTCCTACAGCCCAAGCGCAATAATAAGCCACAGCATGGCATAATTCACACACAATATAGGCCCGCAGCCTCACTCATATCACATCATCCTCACAATATAGGCCAGCAGCCTCACTCAGTCAGACACTCTCAATTTGCCCTTCAGGCCATAAATATACCGGGTTCTCGACCCAAAAACAGTATTTCATTTTCAAGAAGTAGTATCAAAATACTCTGAGTGTCAAAACAATTTCACAGAAAAGACTGAGTGAAAAATCATAACATAGCAGTGAGGAAAATAGTAAAAACATCCCCCAAGGGGTAAACAAATCGGCACTAGGCCCCAAACATGGCTTACAGCCCAAAACATATCATAATGTATAAATACTATTTAAGCAAAGGCTTAAAAATCGGTTTCGCAACTCAATAGTCGCCTAAATAGGAAAGATGTTTCCAAAGTTTTCACTTTTTTATCTCAAAACCCGTGAAAGGGTGCATAGTCCGGGGTTTCATACCCTCAGGACACGATTTAAAGACATTACTTACCTCAAACTAGCCCGAAAACAATTCCGCAACACGCTTGCCTCTCGAATCAACCTCCAAAGGCTCTAAATCTACCAAGTTCAGATTTTTATCATCAATATATGCTTAAGGAACGAATTCCAATTGAAAAATGTCGAATTTAACTCAAAAATCCGAAACCGGTCAAAACCCAACTCCCAGGACCGCATCCCGAAACTCAGAAATTTTTATAGAAAAGTGTTCTTCATCTTCCCACGAGTCCGTACATATAAAGAACACCAAAATCGGAGTCTGTTTGACCCCTCAAATCGACCCTTGAAGGTCTCATAATCTCATGGCCCAAATTCCTATTTTTCTATTGTTTTTCATGAATTAAAGGCTGGGATTATGGTCTATAATCACCCATAATCGAGTTTTAATGACTAGAACACTTACCTCAATGAAGAACAAGGATTTCCCTCTTCTAAATCGCGCCAAGAGCTCTTTTCCGTACAACAATGGTGTAAAAAAGGATTTAGGTCGCGGAGGAAATATTTAAATACTACCCAGTTAATTGTTCTCCGCGATCGCAGCTTTTACCCTGCAATCGCATAGTATCTTCACTTCGACCTCCGCGATCGCAGCCCCAGGCACACGATCGCACAATTATTTTGACCAACGACCCCACGCGCCTATAACAACCCTACGCGATCGCCTCTTCCTCACGCGACCGCACTGAGTTACCTGCTCGACCTCTGCGATCGCGGGCACACCTATGCGATCGCAGAGTGTAAATTCTGTCCCCTCTCAAAATGCTCTATGCGCTCGCGGCTCTCTTCACGCGATCGCAAAGAGTAAAATCTGCTGCACTGACACCAGAAAACCAGCAATTGCTCTAAGTCCAAAAATGCCCGTTAATTACCCGAAATAAATCCCGAGCCCCTCGGGACCCCAACCAAACATACCAACACCTCGCATCTGATCATTGAAACTTTGTTGCACTCTCAAAACACCAAAACTAATATCAAAACACCAAATTTACATCGAATTCAAGCCTAAGAACTTTGATATTTCTAAAATCCACCAACGATGCCGAAACTATTCAAAACAACTTTGATTGACCTGAAATTTTGCAGACAAGTCGAATATAACATTACGAACCTGTTCCAACTGTCGGAATTCCATTCCGACCCCGACAACCTATTTTCCACTGCCGACCGGAATCGCCAAAAACTAACTTTCGCCAATTCAAGCCTAATTCTACACCGGACATCACCAAATTATTCTGAACATACTCCTAGGTNTAGTTATATAGGTTTTTCATAACGACAGACCGGGTCGTTACATTCTCCCCCTCTTAAAAAAACGTTCATCCTCGAACGAGTCTAGAGACATACCTGGAGTCTCAAACAAATGAGGATATTTGCTCTGCATCTCCCGCTCGGTCTCCCAAGTAGCCTCCTCTACTGGCTGACCTCTCCACTGCACCTTCACTGATGCTATCTTCTTAGATCTCAGGTTTCTGACCTCACGAGCTAAAATAGCTACTGGCTCAACCTCGTATGACATATCACCCTCGAGCTAAACTGTGCTGAAGTCTAACACATGAGACGGATCACCAACATATTTCCTGAGCATCGACACATGAAACACTGGATGAACACTCGACAAGCTGGGTGGCAAAGCAAGTCTATAAGCCACCTCTCCAACCTTCTGAAGTACCTCAAAAGGACCAATAAACCGAGGACTCAACTTTCCTCTCTTTCCGAACCTCATAACACCCTTCATGGGTGATACTTTTAGCAGTACCTTCTCACCTTCCATAAATGATACATCCCGAACCTTCCGGTCCGCATAACTCTTCTGTCTAGACTGCGCCGTGCGAAGGCTCTCCTGAATCAACTTCACCTTCTCTAACGCATCCTGAATAAAATCTGTGCCCAATAACTTAGCCTCACCAGGCTCGAACCAGCCAACCGGAGATCTACACCTCCTACCATATAAAGCCTCATACGGGGCCATCTGAATACTGGACTGATAGCTGTTATTATATGCAAACTCTGCTAATGGCAGAAACTGATACCATGTACCACCAAAATAAATCACACAAGCCCGTAACATATCCTCCAATATCTGAATAGTCCTTTCCGACTGACCGTCAGTCTGAGGGTGAAATACAGTGCTCAACTTTACATCAGTACCCATACCTTTCTGTACGGCTCTCCAAAACT
>ML296410.1:0-38939 GCA_005239495.1 Nicotiana undulata
CGGCACTTACTCAGTACATGGGGTCGGTTGTACTGATTCTACACTGCACTTCTTAATGTTGTGGAAATCCCGCATACGGACCCAGTGGACCGCATTGAGGGAGTCACCTTCAGTCCACCCAGAGCTTCAAGGTATACCCGCTGGCGTTCGTGGGCCTTGGTGTCTCTCCTGCATTTGGATTCCTTATTGTCTTACTTTTTCTCCTAGTTTCAAGACAATTATATATTTCTTTTCAGACTCTGTATTTAGCACTCAGTTTAGATAGTTCGTGAGGTTGTGACACCCCGGTTTTGGGATTATGCGATGATGTTATCTTTACTATGTCATTATGCCTTTACAGAGTATTGTTACATTTCTGCTGTTAAAGTTATAAAGTATGTTGGATATTTCAGTCAAGATTCTGAAGGGTATTAATTTTACTATTGTTGAATTGATTTAAAAGTATTAATGAGTAGTATACGTTGGCTTGTCTAGCGGGTTCAATGTTAGACGCAGTCACGGTCTGAAAGGTGGGATTTCGGGTCGTGACACTCCTAAGTCCCAAATCACCTAACGAAGCTATCCGAACTATAAAATCCGCACTCCGAGGTCATTTCCAAATAAGTCAACTCCCGGTTGACTTTTCCCAACTCTAAGGCTATTTTTAGAGACTAAGTGTCTCAATTCCCTTTATAACCACTCCGAACCCGAACCAACCAACTCTAACACCTCATGAACAGTCTAACCAAGCTACAACAAGACAGAAACAGAGAAAATAATGCATGTTCTACGTAATGACCGACCGTGTCGTTACACCGCATAGATTGACCATCCCCATAGAATCGTAAAATGTTGTTAATTACTAAACAAATGCCTGTCTGAAATCCTTTATAAATTAATATTTACCAACATGCCTTCTTTGTATATATTTGCAATGTTAAAATTTAGACTTTGTCAGTTTAAACACTCTTAAATAGAAAAAAATAGAAACTGAATATGTTGTGATCGCACTTCAACGATCTACATTCCATTTTCACTCCAGGACATGAACTTTTTTTTGATAATGGATACTATTGCGAACCAACAAAAATGCGTGAAAAGATTCTGAGTTAGGTTTCTCCATTGGTATTTGAGGTACACTCGGAAGATTCTTAACTACTGTGATTATTTTTGCACAATTGATGACAGAGGGTATAAAGATTTTGATACTATAATATTTGCAAAATTGATATCTAAGGTTGTGTCTGATAAGGAATGTTGTTTTACTGATATTTTTAATTAATGGTAACAAAGTTTGATAACAATATCCATAGAAGTTGATTATAGTATAGTGATATGGAATTAAACTCTATAAGATTTTTACTGCACCCTTAGATATTGGTATTGGAGAGTGCTTCAACTTCCTGTTACATTTAATTTTTATTATGAAATGCAACAATGTTGTTTAACTGATACTTTTAATCGTAACAACGCTTAACAACAGTGTCTATAAAAGTTGATTTTAATATAGTGATATTGTCACGATCCGAAATTCTCACCGTCGGGATCGTGATAGCGTCTAACGTCGAACCCGCTAGACAAGCCAACGTATTTAATTATATTTAGTAAAACCTTTGTTATTAAGTGAGAACAGGTAAAAATTGACTTTTCCATGAATAAAAACTTAAAAAGTAAGAACAGATAAAAAGAAAGGAAATACATAACTAAATCCATAAGCTTAACAAATTCTCAAACTAGCCAACCCGGATCTTTAGAATCACAATGTCACGGACTATCTATGATTAATACAGATAAAAGGACTGAAAGAAATAATACATATGTTTTCTGAAGTATTAGAAATAGAAATAAAGGAAAGTGGAAGGGGACGCCAAGGCCTGCGGACGCCTGCAGGACTACCTCAGAGTCGCCTAACTCAATATCCACTGGGTCCTGTACCGGGATCTGCACAACAAAAATTGTACAGGTGTAGTACAACCGACCCCATGTACTGAGTAAGTGTCGAGCCTAACCTCAGCGAAGTAGTGACGAGGCTAGGACACGGCAAATAATATCACCTGTGCAATTCAATAATATATAAAAAAAATAACGATAGGAAGTAAACAGTTAAGTACAAAAATGGGGGAAAACATGCTGGGGAAAAAAGGGTAGCAATTACTGAAATAACGGAACAAAGCAACAGTTTAAATATCAAAATAACAGCAGGAATTAACAACACAAAACAAACAAGTGCATGGCATCACCCTTCGTGCTTTACTCTCATCCTCACCAAAATAAGTGCACGGCATCACCCTTCGTGCTTTTACTCTCATCCTCACCAAAACAAGTGCACGGCATCACCCTTCGTTCTTTTACCCTCGTCCTCACCAAAACAATAAGTAAATAGAAACGGCACGGCATTATCCTTCGTGCTTTTAATATCATATCATGGCACGGCATCACCCTTCGTGTTTTTACACTCTCATCCTCACAATGCAATAAATAAATACACGGCATCACTCTCCGTGCTTTACACTCTTTCTCACCCAAACAATATCAAGAACAACAGTTTGGTAAGGAAAACAAATCAACAACATGAATCATAAATTACCACATCCCGGCAAGGGAACAACAACAAGAATAATACCGTCTCGGCAAGGGACACAGCTATAACCAATCTTACTCAAGTGTATAACTTAACAAAATATTCCTCAACCGAACAAATAACCAACAGTATTCACAACCAAGAATTTCCATCAAATGAAGAACCACCAAAGTGAAATTTAATTCAAAACACAGTGAATATCGATGAAAATCACATATATCATAAAAACCGACTCACGGGCATGCTTGACAACAATGTATAGGTACTCGTCACCTCACATATACGTTGAACATGGAATAAACGTGTAGCACATAAGACTCAACACCTATTCCCTCAAGCTAAGGTTAGGCCAAACACTTACCTCGATGCCACGAACACAATTCAAGCCTCAACTACTGCTTTACCTCTTGATTCCACCACCAAATCGCTCGTATCTAGCCACAAGTAACTTAATTATATCAATAAATTCTAAATGAATAGATTCTAATGCATGGAAATGAGTTTTCTAAAGTTTTCCCCAAATGTCAAAAATCGACCCCGGGCTCGCTCGGTCCAAACCCGAAATTGTGACCAAAATCCGATTACCCATTCACCCCCGAGCCCGGATATATAAATGGTTTTGGAATCCGACCTCAATTTGAGGTCTAAATCCCCAAATTTTAATATTCTTAGGTTTTACCCAAAATTCCCAATTCCACCATGAAAACCCTAGATTCTAGGATAAAATCTTGTAAAAAGAAGTTAAAGAGTAAAGAAAATTAGTTAGAAATCACTTACTAATGTTTTGGAGAAGAAAGAGTGTTTGGAAAATCGCCTCTTATGTTTTTAGGGTTTCGAAAAATAAAAAATAACTGAAAATCCCGTTTAAAAATACCCCCCTCAGGCCCCCACCGCGGACCGCACAAGAAGGGAGTGCGGCCGCACAAACAAAAAAACAAAGAAAATAAAGAAAAATGACTGCAGTGACATGCTTTAGTATTTTGGCCATACCTTTCTCTACAGATGTCGAAATTGGGATTTCTTTACCTTTCTGAAAACTAGACACGAAGGTCTACAACTTTAGATTCATCTCAAAATTCTTTGTAGATAAAGAGATATAGGCCTCCGAAGTCGGACCAGTGATCCAACTTCACCACCGCGGACCGCACAAAATCGAGTGCGGCTGTGAAGGCCCTTACCGCGGTCAGCACAAAATCCAGCGCGGACCTCGCTGGTGGGTTTCAGAGATTTCACTTCTCTGACCTGCAACATCTATATTTTAAGCCTAAAAACATCCCGGGACCTACCCGAAACTCATCCGAGCCCTCGGAACTTCAAACCAAATGTACACACAACCTCGAAAACATCCTACGGACTTATTCGTGTAATCAAATCCCCAAAATAACATCATCAACATCGAATTAAACCCCAAAATCAATGAAATTTCTCAAAACTTCTTTAAGCATCAAATTTTGCATTTAAGGTCTGAATCACGTCAATTAAATTTAGTTTCTTACCAAACATTACAGGCGTAACATATATATTATATAGAACCTGTACCGGGCTACGGAACCATATTACGGGCCCGATACCACAGGTTTCACATATAATTTAATTTTCAAAAACCCCTTTTTATTTTCAGAAAACAATTTCTTTTAAAAATTCATTTCTCGGACTTGGGACCTCGGAATTTGATTTCGGGCATACGCTCAATCCCATATTTTCCTACAGACCCTCCGAGACCGTCAAATCACAGGTCCGGGTCCATTTACCAAAAATGTTGACCAAAGTCAACTTTATTCACATTTCAAATTCAAAATTGCTAATTTCCTCAATTTTTTACATAAAGGCTTCCCAGCTACACGCCCGGGCTGCGCACGCAATTCGAGGTGAGATAGAAGGAGGCTTTCATGGCCTCGGAACACATATTTAGCTAGAAATACACGGGATGACCTTTTGGGACATCACAATCTCCACATCTAAAGCAAACGTTCGTCCTCGAACGGACATAGAAAGGTACCTGAATCGGGGGAAAAGATGGGGATATCGACTCCGCATATCGGACTCGGACTCCCGGGTAGCTGCCTCAACAGGCTGACCTCTCCACTGAACATGGACCGAAGGATAAATCTTTGATCTCAACTGACGAACCTGCCGGCCTAATATGGCTACCGGCTCCTCCTCATAGGTCAAATCCTTGTCCAACTGGACACTGCTGAAGTCAAGTACATGAGAGGGATCGGCGATATACTTCTGAAGCATAGATACATGAAACACCGGATGCACGGCTGATAAACTCAGTGGCAAGGCAAGTCTATAGGCCACCTCTCCTACCTTATCAAGAATCTCAAAGGGACCAATGTACCTCATCACACCCTTCATGGGTGACACCCGAAGCAATACCCGGTCTCCTATCATAAATGCCAAATCACAAACCATGCGGTCTTCATAACTCTTCTGCCTGGACTGAGCAGTACAAAGTCTATCCTGAATGATCTTCACCTTATCCAAGGCATCTTGAACTAACTTTGAACCCAACAACCTAGCCTCTCCCGGCTCGAACCACCCAACTGGTGACCTACACCGCCTACCATACAACGCCTCATAAGGAGCCATCTGAATGCTCGACTGATAGTGTTGTTGTAGGAAAACTCAGCTAAAGGCAAAAACTGGTTCCATGAACCTCCAAAGTCAATGACACATGTCCTCTAAGATCTGAATAGTACGCTCGGATTGTCCGTCCATCTGAGGATGAAATGATATGCTCAACTCAAATCGTGTGCCCAACTCACGCTGAAATACTCTCCAAAAATGGGAGGTAAACTGAGTACCTCGGTCAGAAATAATAGACACGGGCACACCATGCATGCGAACAATCTCCCTGATGTAGATCTTTGCCAACTTCTCCGAAAAATACCAAACTGACACAGAAATGAAGTGTGCTAACTTGGTCAGCCTACCCACAATGACCCACACTGCATCAAACATCCTCTGAGTCCGTGGGAGCCCAACTACGAAATCCATGGTGATACGCTCCCACTTCCACTCGGGAAGCTCAATCTGCTGCATCAAACCACCGGGTCTCTGGTGCTCGTACTTAACCTGCTGACAATTCAAGCACCGATCTACATAAGCCACAATATCTTTCTTCATCCTTCGCCACCAATAATGATGCCGCAAATCCTGGTACATCCTTGCGGTGCCTACATGAATGGAATACCGGGAGCTATGGGCCTCCTGCAATATCAAATCACGAAGTCCATCAACATCAAGCACACAAATACGGCCATGCATCCTCAAAACGCCATCATCATCAATCGTAACCTGCTTGGCACCTCCGTGTCGAACTGTATCCCTAAGGACACATAAATGACGATCATCATACGGCCGGTCCCGAATGCGGTCAAACAATGAAGAACGGGCGCAGTATAAGCCAAAACACTGCCAGTCTCAGAAACATCCAATCTCATGAACCGATTGGCTAAAGCCTGAACATCTAAAGCAAGCGGTCGCTCTCCGACCGGTATATAAGCAAGACTACCCATGCTGACTGACTCCCGGCTCAAAGCATCGGCCACCACATTGGCCTGCCATGGATGATATAAGATGGTAATGTCATAGTCTTTCAACAGCTCCAACCATCTTCTCTGCCTCATATTCAACGCCTTCTGCTTGAACAGATACTGTAAACTCTTATGATCTATGAACACCTCACAAGACACACCATACAAATAATGCCTCCAAATCTTGAGTGCATGGACAATGGCTGCTAACTCTAAATTGTGAACTGGATAGTTCTTCTCATGAACCTTCAACTGACGTGAAGCATAAGTTATAACCTTGCCATCCTGCATCAACACTGCACCAAGTCCAACCCGTGAAGCATCACAATACACGGTATATATCCCTGAATTTGTTGGCAAAACTAACACCGGTGTCGTGGTCAAGGCTGTTTGAGCTTCTGAAAAATCGCCTCACTCTCGTCTGACCACCTGAACTGGGCACTCTTCTGAGTCAATCTGGTCATCGGGGTTGCAATAGATGAAAAGCCTGCCATAAACCGATGATAATAACCTGCTAAGCCCAAGAAACTCCGAATTTTTGTAGCTGAGGTGGGTCTAGGCCAATCTCTGCCTGCTGAAATCTTCTTGGGATCCACCTGAATACCCTCTGCCGACACAACACGGCCCAGAAATGCAATCGATCTCAACCAGAACTCACACTTCGAAAATTTGGCATACAACTGACTGTCCTTCAGAGTCTGGAGGACGACTCGAAGGTGTTGTTCGTGCTCCTCCCGACTGCGGGAGTAAACCAAAATATTGTCAATGAAGACAATCATGAACAAATACAAATAAGGCCTGAACACTCGGTTCATCAACTCCATAAAGGCAGCTTGGGCATTTGTCAACCCAAACGACATCACCAAGAACTCATAATGACCATACCGAGTGCGAAAGGTTGTCTTAAGGACATCAGATGCCCTAGTCCTCAAATGATGGTAACCAGATCTCAAATCAATCTTTGAAAACACTGTGGCACCCTGAAGCTGGTCAAACAAATCACCAATCCTCGACAAAGGATACTTATTCTTAATAATAACCTTGTTCAGTTGTCGGTAGTCAATACACATTCTCATTGTGCCATCTTTCTTCTTAACAAACAACACTCGTGCGCCAGTGTTGATATCTTGTTATTGTTTCGTTGTCTTCTCCTTGATGTTTTCTATTGATAATTGTTTCATCATGATTGTTTCCTATTTGATATTTTCTGCACTTGTTTTGATGAGGATGAGAGTAAAAGCACGAAGGGTGATGTCATGCACTTGTCTTTGCATTTTATTCCGTTATTCTAAATTGGGATATTTCTACTGATCTCTTACTGCATTTATTGGCAAGATTTGATATTCCTCCTGTACTTCATGAGAATTTCTGAGATGCGGACCGAGTTCCGGTAGATAAATCTTGAGGAGATTTTGATCAAGGGATTTTATTGAAAAGTATTATAAGTGATGGTTTCAGAATGATTATATTTGAATGACTTTTATATCGAAGGTATATTTGAAAAGCATTAGTCTTGCCTAAAATGATATTTGGAAGTCATTTATTTGGAAAGTATCTTTGGGAAGTTTCGTATTTTGAAAGAAACTATAATTTACGTAATTCTCTCTGTTAAATATACTTATATCTACTTTTGGAGAAAGTATATTTTCAAAGGAAACTCTTCCATACTAAAAATGATTTTATTTGCAAAGCTTTTCATATGAACTGTTGTTTAAAGATTTCCATCAGTTTATGGATTTTAATGGCTAAGGCCCGATGTGAACAAACCGACGTAGAGTTGAGTTGTTGGTGTTCTCTATTGTATTGTGTTTCCTTTCGGTTTGGCTTGTTTTTCTGTCCATCTTTCTGTGTATTTTTGTGTTGTTTCGTGATTAATTTCTGTAATTTCCTTCCGCTTTATATAGTCATTGTTGTAAATTATTCCGTGAAGCCTTAGATAGATGTAATGTTCGATCATTTCTATATTCATGTTATTTATTTTGTAGACCAATGGTGTCTTGACTAGTCCTCGTCACTACTCCACCGAGGTTAGTCTTGATACTTACTGGGCACCGTTGCGGTGTGCTCATACTACACTTCCGCACATTTTTATGTGCAGATCTAGGTATATACATTGTTAGTAGCTGCGCGGATGATTGCCGAGGAGACTCAAGGCAACCTGTTGCTGCGTTCGCAGGCTTCGGAGTCACCTTCTGTTTCTACTAAACTATTGTATTTATTTCCGAACAAGTTGTATTTAGAAGTTGTAGGATATTCGTAGAGCTTATGACTTGTATTACCGGATTTTGAGAATATATGTAAATTCTGTCGAGATTCTATATCCAGACTGTTAGTTTCCCTTATCTATTGTTGTTATTCAGTATATGTTAGGATTACCTAGTCCTTAAGACTAGGTGCCATCACGATACCCAACGGAGGGAAATTTTGGTCGTGACAAGTTGGTATCAAAGCTCTAGGTTCATAGGTGCTACGAGTCATAAGCGAGTTTAGTAGAGTCTTGAGGATCGGTACGGAGATGTCTGTACTTATCTTCGAGAGTCTACAGAACTATTAGGACAATTTCACTTCCTTTATTCCTATCGTGCGAATTCATTGATCTTGAAGTTTGAAATTATCGTTCCATTCTCTCACCGATGGTGAGGACACGAGTTGCGGTTCCTGATGAGGTTATCGCGAAGTAAATATCGCAATGGTCAGAGAGAGAGGCCGACGAGGAGCATGTGTCACAGTTATGATGCCTACCAGAGCAGTCATTGAGGAGCCGCAGTAGTTCCAGTTGGGGGACAGGTACTGGGGGTGCCTGTTGCTGCCCCGGACTTCAGGAGACCTGAGCGCAGTTTTGAGTATAACTGGTACATGGATTCAGGAGAGATTGATTCTAGTGCACCAGTTGCTTCACAGATCAAGGGAGGAGTTCAAACTCCCACGTCTACACCCTAGGGTAGTGAGATCATGTTGGTCAGGTTCCAGTTGTCATGGCAGCACGACATGTGGTTTCAGTTCAGCCCGTGGTTAGGGCAGCAGCATCGGAGGAAGAATACCTTGGACTTGAGAGGTACAGGAAGTACCACCCTCCTATCTTTCAGTGGATCGGCGACAGATGATGCCCAGGGTTTCCTGGAGGAGTGTCACAATATTCTTCGTACTTTGGGTATTGTGGAGACGGGCGGGATTGCTTTTGTCTTGCCTCAGGTTTAGAGCAGTGGATTGATCAGTGGTGGCGGCATATGAGTTGGGGTAACCTGGCCGAGTTAGCTTCACTAGCATGGATTTAGTTTTTGGAGATGTTTTGAGGAAGGTTGCACCTCAGTTCCTTCGGGATGTTCGGCGCGCGGAGTTTGAGCAGTTGCGTCAGGGCACTATGTCACTATTGGAGTATGCCATTAGATTCAGTGAGTTGGCCAGATGTACGCCTCCCTTGGTTGCTTCAGTTAGGAGATGAGTCTGTAGAGTCATTGGGAGATTCAGATATGATATTCGGTTCAGCGGGACTCGAGAGTTAGAGTAGGATGCCTCGTTTCAGTAGGTAATAGGGACCGCTCGCCGGTTTGAGAGCATGTGGGACCGGGAGTGAGAGGACAGACGAGATCAGGAGAGAGAGTTCAGGGAGATGAGGAGGCCTCGTAGACTGGAGGGATCTACTGGTCCTTATTATGGAGGCAGGGTGCGATATAGTGGAGGTTTTGTGGATCAGCCAGTTCAGCTTTCATCACCAGCTTCACATGGGATTTCAGGTATTCATGGGTCTCAGAGGATTCGTATTGTACGTTTTCCACATCCACATCGGTAGAGAGATTGTTGTCAGTGTGGAGATGGTAGCCACAAGGTGAGAGATTGTTTCAAGGTTCAGGCAGGTGTGTTATAGCAGTGTATTCAGGTGAATAGAGGGCGCCCAAGACGGGGAGGCTCGACCCATTGATGTGTTTCATATAGTAAACTAGAGGCCGTTGTGCCAAATATCATCACCCAGGTATGTTTTGATGTGTTATAAAGGGGCACCAATTGTATTTCATTTTAGCTATGCTGGTGGGGACGAGTTCCCTTATTTGTTGTTTCATTTACGGGTGAGTTTCTTGTTTTTCACTCCATGTTGTGTTTGCTCCTGTTGGGAGATTCTATGAGTAGTAGCCCTTGTCTATCATTGTTTATTTCATTCTTGATAGTAGTGAAACTGGAAGTGAGTCCTTGT
Organism: Nicotiana undulata; assembly: GCA_005239495.1. Taxonomy (NCBI): domain Eukaryota; kingdom Viridiplantae; phylum Streptophyta; class Magnoliopsida; order Solanales; family Solanaceae; genus Nicotiana; species Nicotiana undulata. Next base: position 10,292 of record ML296410.1, read on the forward strand.
TGTTCTTCGTGATAAGTTTTATGTGATTTTCCTAAGTATTTTGTTTACGAGTTGTGATTTGATACTCCATCGAGATGTGAGTTCAGCTAGCGTTATGATTTTATAAGCTGAGATGAATTAGTGGAGGAATTTCAATCGGTATGATATATTTTCGGTATGTGATTCAGAGTTGAGGGAGAGATCCTCGTGATAGTTGTGATTCGACATGTTTGGACCAGGCTGAGTACCGCGGTGGAAATTTTATCAGGATGCAATCCTTGTGATTTTTTTCATATGCTTTGTTTCTTCCTCGTTATATTGCTTTTGGTAAGTCAGTATTGATAGAGAGTTGTGCTTATGGGCTTGTTTGATAGTTCCCTTATATGTTTCTACATTCATATTTATTCATTTTGTTATGTACTTCTTTAGTGTTAGCTTGCGAGATGTGTGCACGGCGGTGTTAGTTGTGGCTTGGTGGCTCGGGTGTTTAATAATGAGGTCTTCGTGTTTATCGCATCATTATCAATATTATGGAGCTTGGAAAGAGAGTTCTTTTAGATGTGGGGCTAATGGCCAATGTTGAGTAAATTACGGGCAGCTATTGTGATCAAAAGTGTTATTTGAGCCTATGTTTGATGTGCTATGTTGTGTGGTCGTGCCTTGTGGGTGTAGTCATGAGTTGATGCAGCTGGTTGAGGCTAATGCCGGATATGGATTTAGAATCGGGTTTTTTGTAAATGAGTAGAAGGTGAGAAGTAGAGGTATGAGGCTTATCAGTAGTGATGTGAAGGCTATATTGCGGTTGTGATTGTTTCATCAAGTTTATGTGGGTTGGGGTGACGTGGGATCGCCCGCGGTTATGTGTTGGAAGTATACAATCAGCGATTGAATGAGTTCAAAGTGAATCTTGGCACGTTCGAGGACGAACGTTTGTTTAAAAAGGGGAGATTGTGATGACCCAAAAGGCCATCCTGTATATCTCTATCTAATTCCGCATTCCGAGGTCGTTAAAACCTCCTTCTATCTCACCTCGATTTGCGTGCACAGCCAGAGAGTGTAGCCGGAAAGCCTTTATGTGAAAAACTGATAAAAATAATAATTTTGTATTAGAAATTTGAATAAAGTTGACTTCGGTCAACATTTTTGGTAAACGGACCCGGGCCTGTGATTTGACGGTCTCGGAGGGTCCATAGGAAAATATGGGACTTGTGCGTATGCCCGGAATCGAATTCTGAGGTCCCAAGTCCGAGAAATAATTTTTTAAAGAAAATTGTTTTCTGAAAAAAAATATATAAAGGTTTTTGAAAATGAAATTCTATGTGAAACATGTGGTATCGGGCCCGTATTATGGTTTCGGAGCTCGGTACATGTCCAATATAATATATTTGTTATGTCTGTGAAATTTGGTACGAAACGGAATCCATTTGACGTGATTCGGATCTAAATTGAAAATTTTGATGTTAAAAAGAGTTTTGAGAAATTTCATTGATTTTGGAGTTTAATCCGATGTTTATGATGTTATTTTGGTGATTTGATTACACAAATAAGTCCGTGGGATGTTTTCGAGGTTGTGTGCACTTTTGGTTTTAAGTTCCGAGGGCTCGGATGAGTTTCGGGTAGGTCCCGGGATGTTTTTAGGCTTAGAACAGGGGTGTTGCAGGTTCAGAGGAGTACAGGTCTCTAAACCCGCCAGTGCGGTCCGCGATCGGAGAGTCTTCGCGGCCGCGGTCGCCTTTGTGCGGTCCGCGGTGGGAGGGTCTTCGCGACTGCGGTCGCCTTTGTCCGGTCCGCGGTGGGGGAGGCCTTCGTGACAGCGGTCGCTTTTATGCGGTCCGCGGTGGGCCCTGAGGGGGTATATTTAAACGGGATTTTCGGTTATTTTTTATTTTCAAAACCCTAAAAACATAAGAGGCGATTTTCCAAACACTCTTTCTTCCCCAAAACATTAGTAAGTGATTTCTAACTCATTTTCTTTACTCCTTAACTTCTTTTTACAATATTTCATCCTAGAATCTAGGGTTTTCATGGTGGAATTGGGAATTTTGGGTAAAACCTAATAATATTGAAATTTGGGGATTTAGACCTCAAATTGAGGTCGGATTCCAAAACCATTTATATATCCGGGATCGGGAGTGAATGGGTAATTGGGTTTTGGTCCGAATTTCGGGTTTGGACCGAGCGGGCCTAGGGTTGATTTTTGACTTTTGGGGAAAAACTTTAGAAAACTCATTTCCATGCATTAGAATTGATTCATTTAGCATTTATTGATATAATTAAGTAACTTGTGGCTAGATACGAGCGAGTTGGTGGTGGAATCAAGAGGTAAAGCGGTAGTTGAGGCTTGAATTTTGATCGTGGAAGTCGAGGTAAGTATTTTGCCTAACCTTGTGTGGGGAAACTACCCCTTAGGATTGAGTCTTCCTTGCTGGTTGTAGCCCGTGTGTGCGAGGTGACGAGTATGTACACGGGATGATGTTGTCTTTCATTATTGACTCCCTTGCCGGGATGGTGTGGTTTTCTATTGCTGTTTGTGCTGTTAATGATTTGTTTGCATTGTTGACTCTCTTGCCGGGATGTTGTAATTATGATACATGTTATTGATTTTCTTGCCAAACTGTTGTTCTTGATATTGTTTGGGTGAGGAAGAGTGTAAAACACGAAGGGTGATGCCGTGTATTTATTTGTTGCATTGTGAGGATGAGAGTGTAAAGCACGAAGGGTGATGCCGTGTATTTATTTATTGCATTGTGAGGATGTGAGTGTAAGGAACGAAGGGTGATGCCGTGTCATGATTTAATATTTAAAAGCACGAAGGAAAATGTCGTGCCGTTTTATTTATTCATTGCATTGTGAGGATGAGAGTAAAAGCACGAAGGGTGATGTCGTGTATTTATTTACTTGTTTTAGTGAGGATGAGAGTAAAAGCACAAAGGGTGATGACATGCACTTGTTTTGGTGAGGATGAGAGTAAAAGCACGAAGGGTGATGCCGTGCACTTGTTTTTGTATCATTATGTCTGTGGATTCCTGTTTGATATCTTCCCGCACTTGTTGATGTCTTGTTATTGTTTCCGTTGTCTTCTCCTTGATATTTTCTATTGATAATTGTTTCATCATGATTGTTTCCTATTTGATATTTTCTGTACTTGTTTTGGTGAGGATTTGAGTAAAAGCACGAAGGGTGATGCCGTGCACTTGTCTTTTCATTTTATTCCGTTATTCTAAATTGGGATATTCTTACTGATCTCTAGTAGCATTTATTAGCAATATTTATATTCCTCCTGTACTGCATGGGAATTTCTGAGTTACGGACTGAGTTCCGGTAGATAAATCTTGAGGAGATTTTGATCAAGGGATTTTATTGAAAAGTATTATTTAAAAAGTGATGGTTTCAGAATGATTATATTTGGATGACTTTTATATCGAAGGTATATTTGAAAAGCATAGTCTTGCCTAAAATGATATTTGGAAGTCATTTCTTTGAAAAGTATCTTTGGAAGTTTCGTATTTTGAAAAAAAACTATATTTTACGTAATTCTCTCTATTAAATATACTTATATCTACTTTTGGAGAAAGTACGTTTTCAAAGGAAACTCTTCCATACTAAAAATGATTTTATTTGCAAAGCTTTTCATATGAACTGTTGTTTAAAGATTTTCACCAGTTTATGAATTTTAATGGCTAAGGCCCGATGTGAACAAACCGACGTAGAGTTGAGTTGTTAGTGTTCTCTACTGTATTGTGTTTCCTTTCGGTTTGGCTTATTTTTCTGTCCATCTTTCTGTGTATTTTTGTGTTGTTTCGTGATTAATTTCTGTAATTTTCTTCCGCTTTATATGGTCATTGTTGTAAATTATTCCGTGAAGCCTTAGATAGATGTAACGTTCGGTCATTTCTATATTCATGTTATTTATTTTGTAGACCAATCGTGTCTTGACTAGTCCTCGTCACTACTCACCGAGGTTAGTCTTGATACTTACTGGGCACCGTTGCGGTGTGCTCATACTACACTTCTGCACATTTTTGTGTGCAGATCCAGGTATATACATTGTTAGTAGCTGCGCGGATGATTGCCGAGGAGACTCAAGGCAACCTGTTGCTGCGTTCGCAGGCTTCGGAGTCACCTTCTGTTTCTACTAAACTATTGTATTTATTTCCGAACAATTTGTATTTAGAAGTTGTAGGATATTCGTAGAGCTTATGACTTGTATTATCAGATTTTGGGAAGATTTGTATATTCTGTCAAGATTCTATATCGAGACTATTAGTTTCCCTTGTTTATTTTTGTTATTCAGTACCTGTTAGTCTTACCTACTCTTTAAGACTAAGCGCCATTACGATATCCAACGGAGAAAAATTTGGGTCGTGACAAAATCGGATCTATGATGTTGCTCCAACTTCACACTTGCTTTGAGTTTGTTTTATCCTACGGACAATAGCTATTCAATTTGAAATTATTTTCATACTATTATGCTCAACTTGACAATTTCGCTTTCACTACTTTCATTTGCCACAATTTGATAATTTTAATACAAATCAAGTTGGAAACAACCGTCTGGAAGCCCTTTGCTTAGTCTAACGGTATTTGTAAAGTATGCAGCTGAGTTCAAGAATTGGTACAGATCGACATTTGCTAAATGAGAATCAAATTTAGTTATATTCACTATTTTCTTAATGATCGCGATTACATTTACGTTTATTTATTGGGATTTATCGTAGTCGAGATTGTGTTTTGTTATCTACCAAAAATCTTTGAACGACGGCGAATTCTCTTTGCTACTTAATGAAAGAAATAATAGCATTTTGTCTATACCTATGGAAAGAAAGAAACTAACAGTTTTTGTAAACTGACAATGTTGATTAAGTTGCATTGTTTGGTAATATTTTCTTTTTTTTATTCTTCAAGTATAGAAAAATGTTTGGTAGTAGTAGGGTTCAACGATCTCATTAAGAAATACAAAGAGTAGTAGATATATGCTTACTGGAGAATTGTGTTACCCTTGAGATGGGAACAGATGTGAAGGTTCACAAAAGTTGGGCCTCGCAAGGCCCACTAATGTCAACTGCATATGGGTACAAAATCATATGATTACTATTTTGGTTGCTTCACTTCCTTAAAGTTTCAATAATCAATCTTTTTAACTTTTAGGATTTAAAATCAATTAGTTTTGATTCCTTTACTTATTTAAGTTCACTTTTAACTTCTTTTAATTTCAAATGTTATATGAATACTTGATATTTTTCATTTTATCTTTAGATCAATGTTTTAATTACTCAAATTAAATATCTATTTCATAAATTTCAATGCTCAAGTATTAGGGAGTATGTGTAACAAAAACTAATCTTTGATACTATTGCTGGCTAAGAAACTTTTGAAAGAGGCGTGACAGGTGAGAAAAAGAAGAGAAGAGAGGTGTAATTAAACAAGTGACTTTTGAATTTCTTTAGTTGTACATAGACGAAAACGTACTTTATAAGTTTTTGAGGGATGACATTTATTTTAATTACTAGCTTACTAATTTCAATGTATATGTAATGACGTCTTTTACGATCGCGTGAAGCGCGAAAAGAAGATCTGGGAAAATGCTGGGATTAATTCTACTATAGACGACGGTGCATTGATTTAGTGGCAGCATCTTTACCCAGTCATCCATAAGAAAATTACTCCTAGCAATGAGGGAATATTAAATATTTGTTTGGGGAATGGGGGAAAGGGGCCTCATTTAAACAATTGATGTGATTTGTATTGTGGTCTAATTGTTGTGTTTTTCAACAGACAGGCAAATCGAGCGGAGGCTCTTCCAATGATTCCAATTCACTAACTCCATTTTCCACCAGGAAAGACATGGCCAAACCCCAAGTTATATGAACATCCAAGTGGCAGTGCATTAACCAGACTCCTATTTAACAACAACAATAAAAAATGTAAGTCCGGAAGCTCGATGCGGAGACGAATTGGAAATTATAAAAGGATTGGAGTTATATACACTAATAGTGGAAATATAGAAAGTTTCGCCTTCATAACTCTTAAGGTTCATATTAGGGAATAGCATGTTCATTATCATTTTTATCATATTTATTACCTATAAACTTCTATCATAAATATTTATCTTGTACGTAATTGTCTTCTAAGTGACCTAATTATGTTAAAATAAAACTTAATTTTCTTGTATACATAAAATAAAAAATTTGTGACCCTTTTCTATTGTTCTCACCTGGGTTGTCAGCAACAAATCGGATGACTGACCATCCATTGACAGGTAAACTTGCCGTGTTTCTACGAGGTGGGTCGACAAGATTGAATTTTGCAGTATCAGTTTGAGGATTAAAGTTCCCAAAGCCCTCAGCAATGATGTAAAAATCATATCCATGAAGATGGATTGGGTGATTTTCACCTGTGACGATGCTTGTTCCCTGTAATACAACTTGCACTTTTGCCCCATATTTTAGCTTGTAAACCTTAGTTCCTGGAACTGGTTGCCAGAGTGATTGGCTTACATTACCCGCATAATTGAATTTCACAGGTGGGACTGCTGGGAAATCAGTTGAAAAAATTCCAGGTATGCCTTGTTGATGTGCTTGCAGAATGGAGAAGTTGGGCGGTAGCACAAAAGACACATTGTTCATACTGGCAGTGAATCGAGTTCCATTTGGACCTTGACAACTGCTGGAGCTTGCACCTAGTTGGAAATAATAAACTTAAATGTTAAACAAGTGTTCTCTTGAGTTATTCAATGTGTCATCCTAGAATGTTTATTACTTTTGTTTGTTGTTCAAGGTAGTTTTTATGAAGAGCTTAGCTTATATTTCAACGCACCTCTTGGGCAATTTTTGAGTCCCAGCCCAACTGTAATGAACAAGTTCTCATCAATTTCAGTGGGTACCTCGACCTTGCTTGGACTTCTGAAACTTGTCGTGAATGCGGTGGCTGTGGCAGTGTCGTTAAATGGTGGTAAAGATGGAAAAACTGGATTGATCTTGATCCCCTGAACAGCACATGGAGTATTCTTGTACTCAAGGATAGCAGTGGTAGTAGTGTTGTCAAAAGGTGCACCTTGAGCACTTGCGTAAGCTCGTGCTGCCATGTAGTATCTGGCTGGTGGCTGGTTACCAGTGATAAGGACATCAGTAGTTTGGCCTGGACCTAACATAAGCACTGATGTGGTGAAAGGTTGAACATAAGAGGCGTCTGCTCCAACAACAGTTAACTTGTGGTTGGCCACAGTGAAGAAAAGCTGCTGGTTTAGTGCAGCATTGATAACTCGAAGGAGGCTGGTCTCACCAGAGTCCACAAGCACTATGGTAGTATCTGCATAAAGGTGAATCCAACTAGATTGATTACTATGAAAACATGATAGTTATTCTGAATCCAAACTAATGAATGTTCGCATGAACTAAACGTATGACAAGCTGCCCTTATACTATGTGATAAATATATATATACCTTTATTGAGCATTAGTATCCACATGCTTTTTGTTGATTATCATAGGAGAATTTGATATTAAAAGTTCTGGAGTATTTGCATTGGATTTTTCATCGCACTTGAGATACTTTTAGCTCTGTTATGCGATCATGAATCTTAGTGTACAAAGAGTTGTTAATGTGAGATATTACCTCACATTTGTGGAAGAAATGAAAGAGGATGAACCCTAACAATAACGAAGAGAGAGAGTTGAAAGAAATATCTGTACACTCACTTTATTTTCAGAATGTTCTTTTGTCTATATATCGTTACAATGCTAATAAAATGAATGTAATGTAAGTAGTAAAAAATTGGGCCGGGTATACAATTGGGCCAGCTTATGTCTAACTAAACTATGTAGGCCCAATATTGTCAACACCCCCCTCAAGCTGGAGGGTGTAGACACTCCAAGCTTGCACAAAAACTGATGGTGGAGAGGTCCATACAAGTTCTTAGTCAGCATATCAGCAAGTTGATTGAGGCTGGAGACAAATTGAAGAGAAATCAACCCAGAACTCAAGTTGTCCCTGACAAAGTGACAATCAACTTCAATGTGCTTTGTGCGCTCGTGGAAAACTGGATTTTTAGCAATGTGTAATGCAGCCTGGCTATCACAAAACAGCGGAACAGGAGCAGAAATTTGCAAATGAAAATCACCAAGCAGCCGAACCAACCAACAAATTTCAGCTACCACCATCCTCAAGGCCCTATACTCGGCTGCAGCTGATGAAAAGACAGTAGGTTGTTTCCATGAAATAGGACTGCCTCCAAGAGTAATAAAAAACCCAGTGACAGATCGTCTAGAAATAGGACAGGCAGCCCAATCAGAATCTGAGAAAGCTGCTAAGGACAAATCAGAATTGGCAGAGAGGAGAGAATCCCTTGAGCAGGAGCATTTAAGAGATATCGGAGGACATGAAGAGCTGCTAGCATGTGAGGAACACGGGGAGATTGCAAAAATTGGCTGAGGTGTTGGACAGAAAAGGATATGTCAGGTCTGGTATGTTGGAGGAAATTGAGTTTACCGACCAATCTCCTGAATTTTGAAGGATCGGAAAGAGGATCTCCCATATCAGTAACAAGTTTAACAGTGGAATCCAAGGGAGTAGAGACAAGGGTGAAGTTGTCACAATGAAATTCAGCCAATAGATCAGAAGTGTGAGGTACCCTTGTTGATGTGAAGTGATTTCCAAACCCAAGAAATAATGAACAACACCTAAATCCTTAATTTTGAATTGGTTATCCAAGAAAACCTTCAGAGAATTCAATTCAACAAGATCATCCCCATCAAGGATGTCATCCACATAAATGGCAACCACAATAAGAGAGGCACCAGAAGCTTTTGTAAATAAAGAGTAGTCATTTTTGCTTGAAGTGTAGCCTCTGGACAGCAAAGAATCAGACAGCTTTGAAAACCACTGCCAAGCGCTTGAGGCCATAAAGAGACTTCTTAAGTCTGCAAACCAAAGGAGAAGAAGGGGAAGATGGGCAGAGATCACCAAACCAGGGGGAAGCTTCATGTAGACCTCCTCATGTAGGTCACCATGCAAAAAAGCATTATTAACATCCAACTGGAAAACAGTCCAACCCCTTTTGACAGCCAAAGTTAGAAGGCATTTAATAGTGGTGATCTTAACAACCGGGGAAAATGTTGTAGTGTAGTCAATCCCTTCTCTTTGGGTATCTTGGGTATCCCCTCTAATGACTAATCTGACCTTTGTTTAATCTTATAGACCCACTTACAAGGGATAGCTTTCTTATGTGGAGGAAGAGGGACAATATCCCAAGTCTGATTCGCAGCAAGAGCATCAAATTCCTTTAGCAAGTCCTCTTGCCAAGCAGGAATAGGAGCAACCTGTTGGTAAAATTGTGGCTCATGCATATGTAGGTCAAATGTAGAAACCTTGGATGAGAGAGAAGGAGAAAGGGAGGAAGGTATAATAGAATTGCAGACATAGTCCCCCAGATAAGCCCGTTTGAACAGTTCTGCAAGATCTTCTAAGTTCAGGAGCAGGGATAGCAGGTATAGAAGCAGAATAAACTGAGGTAGAAGAAGAAGAGGAAGGGATGGGAGTAGGTGGAAGAACAGGAGGAAGAAGGGCCGGGAAGGAGAAGAGGGACAGGGGAGAAAGAGGGTGGGACAGGATTAACAGATGGAGTAGAGGGGACATCAACGAATAAGGGAGGAGGAGAAGAAGGATCAGAAGAAGAGAAAGATTGATAGGGCTTATATGCTCATGGAACACAACATCCCTAGAAAAGAAAACAGAGTGTGAAGAAATAGCCCAGAAAAACAGCCATTCTTCCCCTTCTTCCCATAAGGATAGCCCAGAAAAACAGCAGAAATAGACCTAGGTTGAAACTTATCCTTGCCAGGCTTGGGACTGACAGCATGGCAAAGGCAACCAAAAGATCTTAGATGATCATAAGAGGGGGGTATAACCATGCAATTTTTCAAAGGGGGAGATATTGAGAAGAACAGGAGAAGGAATTCTATTAATGAGGTAAGTCGCAGTGAGAACACACTCACCTACTTGAGGGGAAATTTTGATTGGAATAGAAGTGCTCTGGAGACTTCTAACAAATGGTTGTTTGGTGATGAATCCCATTAGTAGTAAAGAATTGCTGAGCTTCAGCACTACTACCTAGTTCATAGGCATTGTCAGATCTAAAACATTGAACAGAGGACTGAAATTGAACTCCCATTTGAAGAAAAGCTTTAAAGGATAGAAAATACCTAAAGCCATACTCTTACAAGACATAAGATGAGTCCATGTGACTCTAGTAAAATCATCCACTAAAGTCAGAAAATACCTAAAGCCATTGTATGTTTGGGTGTTGTAGGGACCCCAAATATCAATGTGAACAAGTTGAAAAGGTACATTAGAATGAATAGAGCTAGTAGGGAAAGGTAACCTCTGTTGTCTAGCCATAGGGCAGACATTACACAAAAAAAATTGCTTAGATGAAATCTTATCTAATAAAAAAGGGATAGACTTCATTCTTGCAAAAGGAATATGACCTAGTCTTTGATGCCAAAATACATCATTGTTATTAGTAACAACAGAAGAATTACAATGGGAATTAGAAGTTACAGAATTAGAATTCAAGGAACCTGACTAGGTACATTACAAAAACTTGAATTTGAAACCGGAACAAACTTGGAAATAGAAACAGGAGAGGATCTACCAGCTGAATGCAAAAAATACAGTCCATTACCAAATTACCAGAGGCCTCCTCAGAGAAGGGCCATGTAAAATACAATTGGAAATAGTGAAAATTGCAATGCATGTGAACTATAGAAGTAATTTGTGCACAGAAATCAAATTGAAATGAAAAAGATGGAACTAAAAGGACATAATGTCATATCAGGATTGAGAATTAAGGACCCAGTAGATATAACTTTTACCTTATATCCTAAGGTTATTAGGAAAGATGTGGTTAAAGGTTCAGATTATAAAGGAGATGTTTGTGGGGGACATATGGTTTGTAGCACCAGAGTCAATGATCCAAGGATTTCTACCTAAATTTGACACTATAGATGTATGAAATGCAGCAGAATGAATCTCAGGGTGGTTGTACACACCTGCAAAGTAGGCAAATCCAGTGCTGTCAGTAGCAATGTTGTCAACATGGGAAGTAGGAATGGCAATGTTGGCATGCTGAAGCAGGGTCATAAGATGTTGATATTGTTCCATGGTAAACCCATGGGCAGCAACTTCAGAAGGACTAGGATTGAGGAAAACTTTCAGACTAAACACAGGCTGCAGATCTCCTACTCCTTGTAAACTTGAAATCTGATGGAAATCCATGTAGCCAGCATTTATCAATGGTGTGTCCAGGTTTCTTGCAATATTTGCATACACCATTAGGAGAAGGACCAAGGTTTCTTTGACTCAAACTGAACCCTCTGACTGAAGCCTTTATGGTTGTTTATGGGACCAGTTGTAGCAGTAAATGAGACAGAATCATTTGAAAAACTGGGAATGGGAGCAGACGTTTCTTTCTGTTTTTCATCATGTTGAAGCATAGAGTACGCTTTACTTAAGGAAGGAAGAGATGGCATCATGAGAATATTGTTTTTACAGGTGGAGTAAAATTCATTTAAACCACTAAGGAACTGATATATCTTCTGCTCCTCAATGAACTTAGGTAATGCACCACAAGAACACACAGGTCCAACATGAGGTAAGTTCATCCCAGAGACCTCTCAATTTAGTGAAATAAGTAGCAATATCTAAGGATCCTTGAGAGCTGTACTAAGTTCTCTTTGGATCTGGATATATTTGGAACCATTGGAAGTACCAAATCTTTCCTTTATGCAGTATTGAAACCCATGACACTATTAACTATGTCCCTAGACAATGAATTAGTTATCCATGCAATATAGTAAGGTGAATCAAATTATGGTGGCGTTTTGCTCGATCGACGGTCAGTTGGATGCTGCTGGTTTTCTCAACAAATTTCAAGGATTTTGCTCCTTTTACTGCAAAGGAGTAACTCTCTTTATCACAACAATATTGATCGAATTTGTTCTACTTAGGGTTTATCTATAATCATTTCTAAGGTTTTCATTATAGCTCCTGAAGTAAGTTCGTCTCCTACAATTGGGGGTTTTGATGACTTCACTATCCCTATCTCTCATCCCTTTTATGTACATCTCTCGGATAGTCCGAGTACTCATCTGGTGTCTCCCCCTTTTGATGAAACTGGTTTTGTCAATTGGCGTAAAAACATGTTGACTGCACTTTCTGCCAATAATAAGCTAGGTCTCATCACTACCAAACACGTTGAAGATTCACCGCAGAAATCGCAAAACAATCACTAAAATCCCAGAAATCAACGAATACCCAGCAGAAATGAAAAATACCAAAAAATGACGGAACAAAATCTCCGATGGAATCCGATGAAACTACTATCGATGAGAAGAGCTGAGCCAAAATGTCGATTTTAGGCTATGATACCATGTTAATGTGAGCTGGCCCAATTGTATACCCGACCCAATTTTTTACTACTTATATTACATTCATTTTATTAGCATTGTAACAATATATAGACAAAAGAACATTCTGAAAATAAAGTGAGTGTACATTTCTTTCAACTCTCTCTCTTCGTTATTGTCAACAAGAGTGGAGATACCAGCTCTATTGATTATGTTTTCAATATTTCAGAGGTATATTTCTTGGTATATGTTTCAAGAGTTTAACTTCTACGCAACTCACCCTATATAAAACATATACGCCATTATATCAGTTACTACTCCCTCCGTATCAATTTCTAGGACAGACTTTTCTATTTTAGTCTGTTCCAAAAATAATAAATCATTTCTATATTTGGAAAATTTAACTTTGAACTTTTCATTTTACCTTTAATAAGAAATTTTTAGTCACACAAATGTTACGATCCCACAAAGCTTTTGCCCTTTATGCTTTTAAAATCACAAATTAAAATTTTTTTTCTCATAAACTACGTGCCGAGTTAAACTAGTAATGTTATATATATTTAAACGGAGGGAGTATAAGGTGACATTTACAAGTAATCGTGCTACGCAGTAAGAATTATTAGATACCTGGTAAAGATGATAATCGCCTGCTATCTCAGGTAAATTAATAGACTATGTATATAACTTAAATTGATCATGTTTCAAATGTTTCGGAGATTGGAACAAACCTTTAGTTGAACACCTGTAGAGGTCACCTGGTTGACCATTGATGGTGTATGCGTCTGATACATTTGGAGTTGCTCCTGTTCTTGTAGCTTGTCTTACAACGTCAATTGGGTTTGCATCCCACCACTCACCTAATCACAAAATGTCAAACCATAATTTTGATCTGGAACCGCTTGGCTGGTATTTGTTTTCGATTCTTTTGCTTATTTTGGGCAGGAATCAGTACCTAGCAGAATGGGTGTCTCTCTTCTGGGCTTAGGAAATGGGTAGAATTCTCCTTCTTTTGGGTGGATGATTAAAGCTCCGTAAACAGTGGCCCTGAGCCATGAGCTGTGGGCGTGCCACCAAAGTGTGCCTTCCTGTTGTTGAATTGTATAGCGGTAAGTGTAACTCCCTCCTGGTCTGATTGGGCATTGTGTTATAAATTCTGGTCCATCTGCCCATGCTGTTCTTATTTGCTTAACTCCATGCCTATCGAGAAAAACCACACGAAATGACATTGCTTGCATACGTCTGATATCAATAAGATTTACCAATATATATGTATTTTAGCGCTTTATTTAACCAAATTACTTATTTAATTCATATCTAAGAAGATCATTTGCATTATGCTTCTTACCAGTGAATGGTGACATTGTATCGAGCTCTGTTGACTACGTTGATGACTAAAGTATCACCATTATTCACTTCCAATGTTGGTCCAGGAAATTGTCCATTCACTGTTATACTGTTATGGGTCTTGCACAGCCTCTTTACTGGTGTTGCTTGAATCTGTTCCATAACAACAGAGGTTAGGATCCTCCAATTCTAAAAAAAATTAAAATGTTAGCAAGACAAAGAATTAAGGGAAACATGAATGACATACAACAAAATCGTGGTACTGTGTTTTCGCATTTGCAAAGAGAAGTAAAATGGAGATGAAGGAAAAATAGCACAAAGGGTTGGCCATGCTGTTGCAGGCATCCACAATATTATGCTTCTTTTCTTAATTAAACTCCGTCAATTAATGGAAAATTCATGCGTAGTGCTTATTTTTTAAAGAATAGAGAGAGGGCGGTTTGAGGTGGGCAGATTAGGTTTTGATTTAGCACATGAAGGTCAGAACTTAGAAGTTGGTGCACCCACTATATATGCCTATCAATTGCAGGAATTTTCATCAATGCTTGTTTCATAAGTCTCTTCTTGAGGTTACTATTTTATGTTTTCGGTTAGAAGAAGCTAAAACACGACATGCTTTGATTTTTTTCAACGACATCATCTCAGTGAACAACCTCAAAAGAAATCCGAAGATGTTGAACAAATCGGTCAAATTGTCCGGATTAACCATAATTGGAACGACAAATTGATTCAAACATCTCTAAATAGTTTGCGTTTGTGTTTGAATTTTAATTGAGTTTCCATCTCACTATTTCTAGAATTCTGCTTTGTCCTCTGTTTTCTTGAAAGCTCATCATATTCACAGTATAGTTACGAGTGGTTGTGATTTATGAACACTTTTAAGTATATCTCTGTTTTAGAAGTCAAAAACTGAGAAATTGCGTACCAATTATTAATGTTACGTAAATGTTTTTTTGAAAAAAAAATACTAGTAGGAGTACCATAAGACACCATCGGTTTTATGGCTAATATCTTGAGGAAGTGGCAATACATGCTAGTATAATAATAAAAAAAAATCAACGGCCATGAAAACATAGCAGCACTTGTGTTTGCAGCCAACAGCCCAGAGTAACATTGTCTACTAAAGCACTTTCCGACAAACACTCTTAGAGCCCGTTTGGACATAAGAAATTTCATTTTCTGTTTCGAAATCAGTATTTGTTCATAAAATTTCTAATTTTCACTTGAAGATGCATTTTGGAAGTTTTCTAAAATTTGGAAAACTGCAAAAAACTGTTTTTCAGTTTTACTCACAAAACCTTCAAACAACCCAAAATTATATTAATGCCCAAACACAACTCTAATTTTCAAATATCATTATCACTTGAAATTTTTTTCACTTTTTTTGGAATTTTACAATTCTTATGTCCAAACGCGTACTTAGTTACATGTTGAGAGCTACGACAAACAATCTTTAATAATTATCATACAGTATAAGAAAGAAGCAGAAGTGTCCATCTTGTAAAACTTGAGCAGCAGAGTGACTCTGTCAAAGAAAGGCAACATATGGCCTTAACGCACATATCTTGATGTCATAATTAGTTGTACAAGCTAGCCCATCCCAATTAGGTGTTGCATCTGATCCAGACTTCACATTAATATTTTTCTTGGCAAGAGACGCAGCACTTGTATTATTATTAGTATTTTCTATATGAGCAATACCAATGTAACTACTACAATTGCGACACAAAAGTTTAGTATGTTGTTTAAAGACACCCCACGAGTTTTTGGACCTAAAATAAGGTGAGCATCTAAGTTTACTTATCTGAGTAAATCTGCTCTCATCAATGCATAAAAATGAGAGTACCCCTCTCCTCATTGTTTTCCCATACTTTGATCCAATGACTGTTCCGATTGCAAGAGTTGAGGTTCAACTCATATCCGCACGATCCACAACTGAAACAAGAATAATTAAGCATCTTTTGTTAGAACCGTTATCACAATATCCTGTATTAATTTCATGAGAGAGAGAGAGTTTGCCTTCTTTTTATTCTCTCTAATTCTTGAAACCTTGCGCTTTACTATCAAAATCAGAAGAAAAGAAATCCAACTCCAAAAACAGACGGGAAACTCAAAAAGCTTTTCGATCCGGAAGCAGTTAAATGACATAATTTCAGCTTCATTTTGGTTGTACATTGTGTTGTAATTCTTGTACACTAATATACACTCTCGCCATCCCATTTTATGAAAGAAACAAAGAAAAAAAGGTTTTAAAATATGTTATCTAAAACAAATCATACATATATTTATGTAGCTATAAATCATCTTATTAAAGTAAAAATAAGTTTGTTTCTAAATATAAAAATGTTAAACATACTAAAAATGAAAGAGTATTACATAAATTAGGACGAACAGAGTAATAAATTTCTACAACTAGGAGGAAGTAGTATAAATAAAAACCTACCGTCTCTTTCAGGATTGCTTATGAGATGAGAGGAAAAGGGAAGAATATCATTAGCAGCTAGTGATTGTGAAGAGCAGCTGAAGAAATCTGTTTCCGCCAACATCTTCAAATTGAGAAAATAACACCTTTTCTTAGTTGTTACTCCTCTCTCGAAACAAGTCTCTGCATATATGCAGTGTTACGTTGATATATATATACATATACTCTGTCTTTTGTGACAGCTAGCTTCACACTTTCGGTAAGGCTCCTAACGGTAACTAAGCCTGGGAATAATTGTATGTTACTAAACTATCATCTGCTTACTTGGATGTCTTAAATTCGATTTTATAGGGTGTTGGATTCATTAGACTTGACAGGGTTACGTTCACAATTTATTTTTCTTAAATAAAAGCTGCAATAATAGTATCTCTCCTTCCTTGTTATTCACGATATTCATTGGATACGGATCTATATGATACAAAAACAATAATAATTATGCTTAATAAGTTGCATATTGCTCAACATTTTAAGTTTTGTAATTTGAATATTCCTTAAATAAGTAATTTGTTAGGGAATTCTTAAGCGATATTTGCTATTAAGATTCACTGGTTTAACATTGATTGGGGACACCTCTAACCTTGACATTTTCTAAACTCGTCACTTTACTTTTGTTTATAATAACAAAGTTGCACTCACAAGGTCACTCAATCAGATTTTTTAAATTTTGGATTGCCAAAATACCTATTTTACCCTCTAAATTATAAATATTTATCTTTTTTTATTTTTTTAACATTTTAATATTATAATTTTCCCTTTTTAATTTATATTTATGTTATGGACTTACCTAAAGATCAATAAATATTATTTATAAATTAAAAAAATAAAAAGTATTTAAGCATCTATAATGCTGGAATAACAAAATAATGAGCATAGTAAAAAAATTAATTAGAATATAATAATTTTAATATTAACAACAAAAATTCAAAAATATATTTACACAATTCAGAATAAAAGAAAATAAAGGTTGTAAAATATATATTCCATGCACGTAAAGATAATTATTTAAATAAAAGTATTTTTATATTATACATTATATTCTTGAAAATTATGCTCAATTATATTATATATATTCCATGCACGACTCAACATAGTATATTTTACCCTATACAAATAGTCCCCTTACTTTCTGGTGACATAACTTTGTGTCGTCGGAAAGTTGGTAGAAACATAATTATATAATTGAGCATAGTTTTCAAGAATATATAATGTATATTATAAAAATACCTTTATTTAAATAATTATTTTATAGTACATACATGGAATATATATTTTACAACCTTTGTTTTCTTTCATTCTAAATTGTGTAAATAAATTTTTGAATTTTCATTGTTAATACTAAAATTGTTATTACTAATAAATTATTCTAGTGTTAATATTTTTTACTATGCTTATTATTTTGTTATTCCAGCATTATATACTTAAATACTTTTTATTTTTTTAATTTATAAATAATATTTATTTATTCTATAAGCAAGTCCATATTATAAATTAAAAGGGGAAAATCATAATATTAAAAAGTTTAAAAAAATGAAAAGAATATAAATATTAATTTAGAGGGTAAAATATGTATTTGGCAATCCAAGATTTGAAAAATCTAGTTGAGTGACCTTCTGAGTGCAATAGGCATAGTTATTGGACTTTGTTGTTACAAACGAAAGTAAAGTGACTTTAAGAGATAATTTGAGATAATTGAGTGACCATTTGAGTAATGGACTTGGTTATTTTGTGTTTAACAAATGGATTGATAAAAAGATTCGAGTACCCAAGTATAAAGCTTTGTGCACATCCATTTTAGTATTCTGCTTCTCCTTTCTTTTTCACGTCTTCCATACACTTATGTCCGAAACTTGGATATTTATGTGAGTAATTTTAGTAATACTATATAAAAACTTTATAAATGTGTAAGGAAGAGTTAGACCATGCCTTACTAGTACCTATAGAGAAGAAGACAAGCCTTCTTCTTTACAGAATATAGTTTCTCCAATAGATTATTCCTCAATTTCACCAAAATAATGCAAACCACTTTATCCTCCTCAACACCTTCTATGCTACTTCTTGATAGCAAGACAATTATGAATATACAAAGCCACACAATCAAATCAAAACTAGTTCTAAACAACCATTTATTGTTCTGCAGTGAATTTCAAGTGCAACAACAAGTTCAAATTACTACTATATATATCCCAAGTATGAGAGTTTAACATGAATATGCAAAATACTAGAAAGGTACAGCAATCTTCAATTTACTTTCTAGAGGACCTTCAAAAACTGCTGCTGAAAGAAATTAAACTTCAGTTGATACCACAAATTATGGCAAGACAGCAATAAGAGGATCGCCATAACCAACAGCGTCTATGCACCAACAGATAGAAAGAGTAAGTTCAGACACCCCAAGTAAACATGAATGAAAGAATGTTAGATATCTACAAGCCACGCATTCACCGCTGTTAAGTACATCTCAAATATTCACATTCATTCTTGAAACCAAAAAAGCATCTCCTTAGTGTTTTGGTGCCAAGGAAGCAACATTGAAAGAGCTACATCTCAAAATTCAGATTAATTATTGAAACAGAAAAAAGCATCTCCTTAGTGTTTTGATGCCAAGGGAGCAACATTGAAAGTGTGACTTGTTAGGAAACTCTATTTGTAAAATAATTCTGGAGAAGATAAAATAACATATAAATAGAAATATAGGGAAAAGAAAATTTAATCCGAGTTCACTGAATTCACAGTGTTTCCTTAAGGAACTTAATCCTCTCCTAGTACCTGAGGTTGTGGATTATTTCCTCCCAGGATAGAACGAATTATACACTAGTGTAACGGTACTTCAAACCCCAGTGTTTCAGCGAACACAATGGTCGGTAGCAAATCATACTTACTGTTGCTTTCTATGTAGTTAGAATAATGCAGAAGAAAGGAGGAGAATTCAGAATTTCGTATGGACAATCTGAGAGAAAGGACTGCTATTTATAGCCCCAACCTGTTGAGTCCAAACGAAGAGGTGCAACTCTTCAGAGGTCAGTTACGTAAAACGGCCATAACGTAAATAGCCATTTACGCAAATTAAAACGGGAATTCAAACGCCGAGGAAATTACTTTTCCGTTACAAAAAACGGTTAATTTGGATTTAATATTAATTTTCCATTACAAAAAATGGATATTTAATAATTTTACGTTAATATTTATTATTAACAAATAAATTCGGTCCAAAAAATTAATCAGTCAATCATTTGACCAAAGCCGAAGCCGAGCGAGCAACGACGGGGGCGCGATGCTGGCTTTCTTCTTAACTCTTTAAGAGCTAGAAGAAGAGCAATTATATATATACCCATCAAAAGTCTTTTCCTCCTCCAATATGGGACAATGTCCCTTTGTCAAATAGGGAAACTCAAATATTTTATTTTTTCTTCATTTCCCATTCATCCTCTTTTAAGCTAAAATAAGCTTTAAAAACTCAACGATTCCTCACATGAATGGGGAATGGCTATATCACGGAAATATGTATGGAAATATGTGTGATTCGCAAGCAGGGATTAATCGCATCTGGATAAGTAGGTTTCCCTTTGAACTTTCTGTAGTGAACTTATGTCGGAAATACTCGGTCAATCGGTAGATTTGATATCTTTGAACCGTTGAACTTTGGTGTATACCTAGACAACCATAAGTCACACAATCAAACCTTAACCGTCTTTGGTTCTAATTATTGTGTTCGTTTCAGCCATGAACACTGCCTGATTTCACAAGTGTGTAGAGTACTGGCCTTACAAAATTCTTCTTGAAGCGGCTAACACTTCACACTTACATAGGTGATTCCTAAACGTGTCATCCCGTAGATACACTATTTGATATACCCCGTATCAAATTTAGAAATCATTAAAAAGCCTTAATGCTTTATCCTTGATACTGAACATTGTCTCATCACGAGAATGGAACAAANATATACTCCGTATCAAATTTAGAAATCATTAAAAAGCCTTAATGTTTTATCCTTGGTACTGAACATTGTCTCATCAGGAGAATAGACCAAAATTTTAGTTGACAATGTTGAACCGTCATTAATAACTTTCTTCGATCTCCTTGAACCTAGATCTTGGGATCTCTAGTATTCTAGGTAGAGTTACCGCCACAATGATTTATCCTTGGCCATAGTCCCATTCCCCTCGATGATTTCTCAACTACCTCTCTAGTTAGGCCTTTTGTAAGTGGATCCGACACATTATCGCTTGACTTTACGTAGTCAATCATGATAATTCCTCTAGAGAGTAATTCCTAACTGTTTTATGTCTTCGTCGTATATGACGAGATTTACCATTATACATAACACTCCCAGCCCTTCCAATTATTGCTTGACTATCGCAATGTATGCATATTGGTTACCAACGGTTTGGACCAAAATAGAATGTCTTCCAAGAAATTCCGGAGCCATTCAGCTTCTTCGTCGCCTTTATCTAAGGCTATAAACTCAGCCTCCATTGTAGAGCGGGAAATACAAGTTTGTTTGGACGACTTCCAAGATACCGCTCCTCCACCAATAGTGAATACATATCCACTTGTGAACTTAGAATCAGTTGAACCGGTGATCCAATTTGCATAATAATATCCCTCAATCATCGCAACATATTTACTGTAGTGCAAAGAAAAGTCCTGGGTATGTTTTAAATATCCCAAAACTCGTTTCATTGCCATCCAATGAGATTGACCTGGATTACTGTGTATCGACTCAATTTACTTATAACACAAGCTATATCTGATCGTGTACAGTTCATGATATACATTAAACATCCCAACACACGATCATAATCCAATTGTGATATGCTTTGGCCTTTGTTCTTTACTAGTGCTAGATACACGTCAATTGGAGTATTTGCAACTTTAAAATCTAAGTGCTTGAATTTTTCAAATACTGTCTTAATATAATGAGATTGTGACGATTCCAGACCTTGAGGAGTCTTATGGATCTTAATACCCAGAATTAAATCAGCAACTCCCAAGTCCTTCATATCAAACTTGCTAGTTAGCATACGCTTAGTCGCATTTACGCTGACAATGTCATTACTCATTATTAGCATATCATCCACATATAAACCAACAATGACTATGTGATTTGGAACATTTTTGTATACACATTTATCACATTCATTTATCGTAAAACCATTTGACAACATTGTTTGGTCAAATTTTGCATGCCATTGTTTGGGTGCTTGTTTTAGTCCATAAAGGGACTTAACAAGTCTACATACCTTCTTTTCTTTACCTGGAACCATAAACCGTTCAGGTTGACCCATGTAGATTTCTTCCTCCATATCTCCATTTAAGGAGGCCGTCTTAACGTCCTTTTGATGAATTGCAAGATCATAAACTGCAACTAATGCTACTAACATTAGTATGGACATAATTCTTGTAACTGGAGAGTATGTATCAAAATAGTCAAGACCTTCTCGTCGTCTATACCCTTTGACCACAAGTCTTGCCTTATATTTATCAATAATGCCATCATCTTTCATTTTTCTCTTAAAAATCCATTTAGAACCCAACGGTTTATTTTCAGGAGGAAGATCAACCAATTCCCATGTATGGTTGTTCAATATGGATTATATTTTAATATTGACTGTCTCTTTCCAAAATAATGATTCCGAAGAAGGCATAACTTCTTTAAGTGTTCGAGGCTCATTTTTCAATAAGAAAGTCACAAAATATGGTCCAAATGAAATAGACGTTCTTTGACACTTACTACGTCTTGGATCCTCCTGATTAAATGTACTTTCTTTTGTTTCTTCCCCAGGTCATTTAGATCCTTCACCAATCGACTCACATTCCTTTTTATACGGATATATATTTTCAAAGAACTTAGCTTTATCTGAGTCTATAACCATATTATTATGAATGTCGGGATTTTCTTATTTATGAACCAGATAAACTCAAAAAAAGGGTAAAAATATCTGTGTGAAATAAGTCTAGAGGTGCAAGTTCAGTGGTGTTACCTAGGAGGCGGATGGGGATGTGAGACTCGATATGCAAGTCATTCCCAAGAGAGAGAGTTTCAAATATTATGAACTTAGCTTTATCTGAGTCTATAACCATATTATTATGAATGTCGGGATTTTCTTATTTATACGGGTAACACCACTGAACTTGCACCTCTAGACTTATTTCACACAGGTTTTTGATCCTATTTTTACCCTTTTGGGTTTAGAAACTTGCAATTTTGCCAAACACCCCCGCACTTTGAAATAATTCAAGTTGGGCTTCCTTCCTTTTCATTTTTCATATGGGATCGATTGCGTTTTTCTATGGGGTAATTCAAGCGGGCCGTACGCCACGGCGGATTCCAAACTTGTTTGATTTGAGATTGTTATTTGATGCTGGATATTGATGTACTTGATTATTTGTTTTACTTGCCTACAGGTTTTCCTTACATCCTGCTTACTTTATTACTGTTGGACCTTAGTGAGTATCGAGTCGACCTCTCGTCACTACTTTTTCGAGATTAGACGGGATACTCACTGGGTACATATTTATGTATGTACTCATGCTGCACTTTCCTTTCTTTCTGCACTTGATTGTGCAGGTCCGGAGGCTGGTCCGTCTGATTATCAGTCCAGTGCTAGATATTGACCGAGTGGCTATACTTCACGGTGAGCTGTCCTTCTTGGCGACTTCCTGGAAGCACCCTGGAGTTTCCTTGTCATATTTCCTCTGTCTTTTGTTCAGTCTGAGGCTCTGTATATATATTTCAGTTATGGTATATTCAGTAGTTGCCCATGGCACTCGTGACACTAGTTCCTGGCACACACACGCAGTTATTATTTTGGGTTTTGGTTGTGCATATGTTATGTGACGTGCCTANATGTGCTTCATATCGGCTTGCCTAACCCCGCTGTTGGGCGCCATGGCGACCTGAATTAGGATTTGGGTCGTGACATGTAGACTAATGTGAACTAGTGTGGACAAATGGGGACAAGACAATACATTAATTTTAACAACCCTATACATGCCTTGAACTTGAGTGCAAGGTGATGTTATTAAAGTGGGACAGACTATTGGCTTTCTGGATTAGTTTTTCTGCTAACATATTGATTTTCATTGTGGTAGAGGCTTTGAAACTTCTCCATAATGATGGCGGTATGCTTCTATAATTTTTCTTTATTTTGTAGATTGTTGTTTTATGCCTCAAGTTGTCTTAGTTGCAGTTTTTTTTATTAAATGACCTACTGTAGTGCATATCAAATTTTTAAAACCAGAATTCAGGATTTGAGGTATCCGCCTCTTTTGGCTCGCAATTGTTTTGTGATGTAGTCATTTTAAAAATAAAGTGGACCTGATATAAAAAGAAAGTGTGGTTGTTGAGTTAGTGGTATCTGTTCTTGAATTCAAGAATTCTTAATTTCTCCTACTAGCCTGATTTCTGATGGTTTGAACTAAGTTAATGATTTTGCATCAGTGTGTTTGCATGATTCTTTGAGTTCACATTCTGACGTGGCACATCTCATTGCACAGGATTTCCATTTATCTCCAATTTTTAGATTTTCTGCCTATTTTCTTCATTTACCTCATTAACCAACAAACCCTAAAAGTCACAAAAGCACAATGTTTCACTTATTCCAGAAACTGAACCGTTTCGTTTCCCTTCACTTATTCTTGTCTTCTTCCACATTTCGTTCAAAACTAGAGTTCTCATGTAGAAATCACGCATTCTGCAGAGTTAATTGGGTTGAAATATTTGTTAGTTCTTTTCTTCCCATTGTAATCCTTTGCCCTCTATTTTGGTGATTTTTATGAATGATTTAGTTAAGCTTTTTTGTTTTGGTCAATTTTGTAAATGACTAAGTGACGATTTTTTTGGAGTTCTCTGAGTTCTTTCACAACTTCAACGACAAAAGTATGTTGTGGTGATTCCTAATCGTTCTCTTCCAGATTTTAATTTTTGGTATGCTGGAAATTGGTTGCTGCAAGTACGAAGTTGAATTGATCTGCTTATGCCGTTTAAGGGGAACGCTAACAAATTCAATTTCGCTGCTAAAAGATATGTTTTCCTTATTTCGATCATACCGGAATATCTTATATTGTTAAGTTTTGTCATCAATATTCTAAAGATTATTATATTACCTATATATTGATCATTGAAAGTGCCTGAGTTTGCGATGGATGAGCACCGTATAGTTTACAAAATTTAGAAGGAATATTTAGAATGAACATTGAGAAGGAACATTTAGTTTGCATAATTTATAAGGAATAAAAAATAACATCTTACTTATATGTGCTACACATTATTGACATACCTAGTCTTTGAGTATTTCTTGCTATTTATGAATTATACACCATCAACACTGATAATCATGTGCTTTTTTGAACTGTGGTGATTAAAAAGAAATGAATTGTACATCATTTTCTCTTCTTAAATACCATCACTACTTACTTTGTTTTGGATGGACCTCTTCTTAATGTCCTTATTGTGTTCTGCTGTTATATTCGATATCTTGTATAGTCAGCACACTTCTTAGTATCAAGTACTTTGACCAATTTTTGCTTTTAGATAATTTGGCAGGATTACTAAAATAAATAAGCAGAAGTTGAACAACAATATTGTATTCTTTTGGCGTATATATATATATATATATATATATATATATATATATGCATAATATTTTCTGCAAAACATATGTAATTTCTTTAGCTAAAGTTGTTTTTATACATAGAATTAATTTCTTTTTGCACAAAATGGCTACAGTCGTCGCTCGCTATTAATCTATGTTGGCAAACTTGCTACATTTTCCACTTCCTAAAAAGTTACTTCCATGCATCATCAAAATTCGTTTTGAATATTTCTCTAATCGACTACATGCAATTTGTAGTTCATAATTATTTGCGAACTTTAAATAAATTCCTTATATTAGTACATGAATATAAAATTTACTCATTATTAGTCCATAATTAAAGCTGATAACCTACTATATTCTTCATAGGGTGAAAGGTTATCTCTTTAGAAAAAGAAGCATGAAATATTTTCAAATTTTGTGATTAATACTAACCTCTTAGATGTTAGGTATATGTAAAAGTATTTTTGTAAAAGTGGATCCATGTGAAGAAGAACAGGGAAAAATTATTAATATAAAATAAATGAAGACCTTTGCAGAAAAGGAAGTCAAATCTGGTAGTTTAGCTCAAATGGGCCAGTTTGGCATGATAATAATAGTAAGATGAGTTTATGATTAGTCATGGTGAATATTATAGTGTATGCAAATAGCCATGACTTATAGTCCAACAATTGTTTGATTCTGAAGAGGAACTTATCGTTTATCTAATGAAAAACAATCCTGATTTATGATGAAGAAATCATGGATTATTTGTTAACACTTAACAATAGCTGCAGATATAATGATGTGGATCGTCAAGTTTTAGGATTGGAAGAACAAAGAGAAGTTCAAGATAGACTTAGAGTAAGTATTCATGGCTACTTCCCGATGTCCAAAATGCTCCTACGGTCTTATAGATGCTTTTGATGAACAGTTTTGGATGAAGGAATAATAAGGTAGAATAGAATTAGCATTTTCTTCTGCAAGCAAAATGAATAAATTTTACTTTTTGTATTCCAGCAGAATCAGGTAAGATGTGACTATGTTTCCCTCTATACTAGGTTAGAAAGAGACACTTAGGATGTCGGAAATCCTGTTAAGGTTTTCTCGAGTTGCATTTAATGGCTACAATATTAAAGATAAGTTTATCATTTGCACCTTACTCTATGGGTTGCATTAGGTTATGAGATGGAATGATTTTTTTTGTACAACTAACAATAAAATTTAAAAGTAATGGTAGGGAGAAGTTAATTATGTTAATTTTCTTTCTATTATTTCCCTCCATAACTAACAATTTTTTCAAGAAAAATTCCCAGAAAGGCAAAAATATTTTCAAGCGAGTCTTGATAGCCAGGCCAATTTAGAATTTTAAAAGTGTATGGAGAATTTAATTTCATTAAACACATGATACAATCGCAAGTTATCGAGTGACTTCATGTGTTAATTATTTGTCCTCTTCTTTGCTTCTTTCATTTCCCTTGAAGTTGTCTATTGGTCATTCGTTTTGTTTATCAAGCAGATTACAGGTGATATGAACTTCGCTTTGATGAACTTTGATATGAACTTTCCCTTGAATCTTGTTTACAGGCTTCGAAGTTCACAATGGCTTCAGTTCAAGCCTTTATAAGATTATTGCATATATATCAAAGTCTATGAACATAGAGAGTTGCCTTCACATCATGTTGGGTGGAAAGAGTTCCAAAAACCACGTATGTTATGTTGTAGGGATTACTGATGTACATGATTAGCGGTTGTCAATGCTCATTTTTCTACTTTTATGATTTGAAAGAAATAAATTTGAAAATTGTTGACATAAAGAGTTGTGGAGACAAAGCAAATATACGTATTTGCACACATTTTACACAAAATTTATCTCTCATATCTCAACGAAATTAACTATAAGATCAAATATTATTATTTTTTATGACAGCGCGAAGCGCGGACATATTGACTAGTTATTATAATAAATACTACTATTACAAATTACCTTAACAAAAACACTATAATTAAATTGGTTGATCACCATCAATGCTCATTTTTCTACTTTTATGATTTGAAAGAAATAAATTTGAAAATTGTTGACATAAAGAGTTGTGGAGACAAAGCAAATATACGTATTTGCACACATTTTACACAAAATTTATCTCTCATATCTCAACGAAATTAACTATAAGATCAAATATTATTATTTTTTATGACAGCGCGAAGCGCGGACATATTGACTAGTTATTATAATAAATACTACTATTACAAATTACCTTAACAAAAACACTATNTATAAGGACATTAAGAAGAGGTCCATCCAAAACAAAGTAAGTAGTGATGGTATTTAAAAAGAGGAAATGATGTACAATTCATTTCTTTTTAATCACCACAGTTCAAAAGAGCACATGATTATCAGTGTTGATGTTGTATAATCATAAATAGCAAGAAATACCCAAAGACCAGGTATGTCAATAATGTGTAGCACATATAAGTAAGATGTTATTTTTTATTCCTTATAAATTATGCAAACTAAATGTTTCTTCTCAATGTTCATTCTAAATATTCCTTCTAAATTTTGTAAACTATACGGTGCTCATCCATCGCAAATTCAGGCACTTTCAATGATCAATATATAGGTAATATAATAATCTTTAGAATATTGATGACAAAACTTAACAATATAAAATATTCCGGTATGATCGAAATAAGGAAAACATACCTTTTAGCAGCGAAATTGAATTTGTTAGCGTTCCCCTTAAACGGCATAAGCAGATCAATTCAACTTTGTACTTGCAGCAACCAATTTCCAGCATACCAAAAATTAAAATCTGGAAGAGAACGATTAGCAATCACCACAACATACTTTTGTCGTTGAAGTTGTGAAAGAACTCAGAGAACTCCAAAAAAATCGTCACTTAGTCATTTACAAAATTGACCAAAACAAAAAAGCTTAACTAAATCATTCATAAAAATCACCAAAATAGAGGGCAAAGGATTACAATGGGAAGAAAAGAACTAACAAATATTTCAACCCAATTAACTCTGCAGAATGCGTGATTTCTACATGAGAACTCTAGTTTTGAACGAAATGTGGAAGAAGACAAGAATAAGTGAAGGGAAACGAAACGGTTCAGTTTCTGGAATAAGTGAAACATTGTGCTTTTGTGACTTTTAGGGTTTGTTGGTTAATGAGGTAAATGAAGAAAATAGGCGAAAAATCTAAAAATTGGAGATAAATGGAAATCCTGTATAATGAGATGTGCCACGTCAGAATGTGAACTCAAAGAATCATGCAAACACACTGATGCAAAATCATTAACTTAGTTCAAACCATCAGAAATCAGGCTAGTAGGAGAAATTAAGAATTCTTGAATTCAAGAACAGATACTACTAACTCAACAACCACACTTTATTTTTATATCAGGTCCACTTCATTATTAAAATGACTACATCACAAAACAATTGCGAGCCAAAAGAGGCGGAAACCTCAAATCATGAATTCTGGTTTTGAAAATTTGATATGCACTACAGTAGGTCATTTAGCAGAAAAAACTGCAACTAAGACAACTTGAGGCATAAAACAACAATCTACAAAAGAAAGAAAAATTATAGAAGCATACCGCCATCATTATGGAGAAGTTTCAAAGCCTCTACCACAATGAAAATCAATATGTTAGCAGAAAAACTAATCCAGAAAGCCAATAGTCTGTCCCACTTTAATAACATCACCTTGCACTCAAGTTCAAGGCATGTATAGGGTTGTTAAAATTAATGTATTGTCTTGTCCCCATTTGTCCACACTAGTTCACATTAATCTACATGTCACGACCCAAATCCTAATTCAGGTCGCGATGGCGCCCAACAGCGGGGTTAGGCAAGCC
>MDKH01124300.1:0-13449 GCA_005239495.1 Nicotiana undulata
ATATATATATATGTATAATTTTTTTCTTTTTAATTTCCTTTCTTCTTCTTCTTCTTCTTTTTTTTTTCAAATTGTTGAGCAATTTCAAAATAAAATAGTATTCTAAACGTGAATCCTTTTCTATCATTTTTTTAATTAAAAGTATTAAAAGAAGGTGAAACAAAAGCTAAAATACGTAGAGTAAACTCAAATAATATTTACATACTAAAAGTAGTGAAAAATTTGAATACGGTAAAAAATTAGGTGTTCACAGCTGCCCCTTTTTGCTTGGAAACACGAAGAGTTTTCAGGCAAAGACAAAGTGAGACGTGTGACGAATTTTTGACCATATCGTTATTCAAAATAGGGAGGAAGTAAAAGAAAAAGGTGCAACCGAGTCCTGGTTTTGGACATCCTACATATCCCGGTTTATAAGGGAATCATGTCGCGTGTAGTTCAAGAAGTTTTGTAGTGATGGAGTGATGAGTTCGAGAGCCGAGCAAGGTTATGTCCGAGGCTCCGGTTCATGGTCCTGCTATTACATCAAAATCCAAATGAAAAAGACTAACTAATCCTATCAGCTACGAATTACAAGATTCCTATCTACGGGTCTTCTAAAGCTTGATCTTCAGTCTTAGCTGCTTCTTTATATAGACTACAATCTGAATCTTGATGCTTATTCGTTGTAGGTGTTGGTTAAATCTTCTTCAACTTTTTGGATCAATGTAGGATATACAGAACGGATGACTTCAATCTCGTCCTGAATAGTCCACGTCTTTCCTGCTTCTGCATTTTGGGGTTCAACTCTTTTTTTTTCTTCTTTTTTTTTATTCTGAATTGAGACGTCTTCTTTTGGTCGTCTAGAATCCATTGTCCTAAAGATGCAATCTGCACAAAATCAAAAAGCAAACGAACGAAATTTTCTGCCCCAGTTTTCACTAAGAAAATTTTGTGAGTTATTGTAATGAAATTTATACTACTTTATTATTGAAAGCGGTGAAAAGCCGGAAACAGTGCACCCGGAGTTATTGTAGACTAGGGAGTGGATACCATATGCCCAAAGGTAAATCAACTAGGGGTTGGAGACCCTATGTTGGAAGAGAATTGACAGGTTATGCTGTCGTCAAGAAAAGATCACCGGGTTATGCCGGTGTCTGGAAATGAGATTCATCGGGTTATGCCGGCATCAACTAGGTAATGGAGACCCTATGTTGGCATCAAGTTATGTCGGCATCAGCTTATGCTGGCATCAACTAGGGAGTAGAGTCCCTATGTTGGAAAATCATCAACTAGGGATTGGAGACCCTATGTTGGAAAATCATCAACTAGGGAGTGTATACCCTATGTCGGCATCGACTAGGGAGTGTATACCCTATGTTGGAAATGAGACTAGTGAGTGGAGACCCTATGTCTAAATGAACCAAGAAGGATTTTCGTTTTTTTTTTCAATTTAATTTTTTTTTTGAACCAATCATTCTTTTAAACAAAATTTCCCAATGCTTATTTTCTGAGGACATAAATAAACTATATATATATTTTCTTCTTCTTCTAGAACAAGATTTCTTCTTCTTTTTTGTTTTGAAATTATCCTAGGAGAAAATTCATCAGACTGCGTTTTCTTATTTTAGGAGAAAGATTCATCAGACTAAGATTTTGATCCTAGGAGAAAATTCATCAGATTAGGTCCTTTTTTTTTGGTATCTTAGGAGAAAGATTCATCAGACTAAGATTTTGATCCTAGGAGAAAATACATCAGACTAGGTCCTTTTTTATTGTTATCTTAGGAGAAAGATTCATCAGACTAAGATTTTGATCCTAGGAGAAAGTTCATCAGACTAGGTCTCTTTCTGTTATCTTAGGAGAAAGATTCATCAGACTAAGATTTTGATCCTAGGAGAAAGTTCATCAGACTAGGTCTCTTTCTGTTATCTTAGGAGAAAGATTCATCAGACTAAGTCGTCTATCCTAGGAGAAAATTCATCAGACTAGGCCATTTTTTTGTTATCTTAGGAGAAAGATTCATCAGACTAAGATTTCTGTCCTAGGAGAAAGTTCATCAGACTAGGTCTTCTATATTAGGAGAAAGATTCATCAGACTAAGATTTCGATTCTAGGAGAAAATTCATCAGACTAGGCCATTTTTTGGTATCTTAGGAGAAAGATTCATCAGACTAAGATTTCTGTCCTAGGAGAAAGTTCATCAGACTAGGTCATTTTTTTTGTTATCTTATGAGAAAGATTCATCAGACTAAGATTTTGATCCTAGGAGAAAATTCATCAGACTAGGTCTTTTTTTTGTTATCTTAGGAGAAAGATTCATCAGACTAAGATTTTGATCCTAGGAGAAAAGTTCATCAGACTAGGTCTTTTTTCTTTATCTTAGGAGAAAGATTCATCGGATTAAAATTTCGATACTAGGAGAAAATTCATCAGACTAGGTCTTTTTTTTGTTATCTTAGGAGAAAGATTCATCAGACTAAGATTTCGATCCTAGGAGAAAGTTTATCAGATTAGGTCTTCTATCTTAGGAGAAAGATTCATCGGATTAAAATTTCGATACTAGGAGAAAATTCATCAGACTAGGTCTTTTTTTTGTTATCTTAGGAGAAAGATTCATCAGACTAAGATTTCGATCCTAGGAGAAAATTCATCAGACTAGGTCTTTTTTTTGTTATCTTAGGAGAAAGATTCATCAGACTAAGATTTCTATTGGGAGGAAAATCCATCAGTCTAGGAATTTTTATCCTAGGAGGAAAAATGTGAAGAGAAAAGGCAACCTTTTATGCACACAGATAAAGGCAAAAATTTGAGAAACTTTCCTTTGTCGGTTCTTCTCTTTTTTTTCCCTTTCTTTTCTTCTTCTGTTTTTTGTGTGTTTTTGAACAAACTTCCTTGCACTGCTTTGTTCCTGTTTCAAACAAAGAAAAATTTGTCAGTTTTAAAATTGGTGGTCCGTTTGTGGCCTTGAGTCCTAAGCAGCTTGACCTTTTCTCAACCAACTTGAGTCGGTTTCAAGAGACTTTTGCTCTACATCAACCCTGATTTTTTTCACGCCCAGTGCCATTTGTATTTGTGGCTCAGTCAGCCTTATCCCAACTTGAGATTTTTGCTTAGGAGACCTTTTCTCATATCTTGAATGACTTTCTTGCTTTTTGGAGCAGTTTGTATGTCAGAGGGAATCACCAGTTATCTTTGCTTGCACCAAGTAGGCTGACAAGGGTCTTTTGGGGGGGAAGTCTCTGCATGAATCCTCAATGCATGTTGACTGTAACCTTGAATTGCTGGCAAAATTCACTTTGTGCAACTGAAAAGCTGGTAACAGATTTTGAAATCTTTTCTTGCTCGTTTTGACAAGGACTGACTCAGAGTGAAGGACACAATGATGCAAAGAAACAAGTATTAACAAGCAATGCCCCTGTCGGAAGGACAAAAGGAAGAGAGTTTATTTTCTTATTTTTTTTATATTTTGCGGTAACTAGTCTTAGCGATCATGACATGCATTTTGGACTCAGTGGCCGATCTATCAATCTGATCAAATCTTCCCTTTCACCATGCTTATGACCTTTGAAGTCAGGCTTGTTTATGCCAATTCTTCGCATCAGCTTCACGACTCACTTTCGACTAGTGGTGCCCCGAGAGGTTTTCACCAACGATTCATTTATTTTTCTCTACTTACCGGCGCCTTACAGTGCCCGTGAGGGTTTTCACTATTAAGACTCTCTCATTTCATTTTTTTTTTCTTTTTTTCTTCTTTTGCTTTCTTGTGTGAGCAACCTGACAATGTTCTTGTCATGTGACAACTGTTGCTCATTCGATGCTTTCATGGGCGAGCAATTGACAGTGTTCTATGTCGCGTGACAACCGTTACTCATTGCATGCTTCTCTTAGCATTCTTGAAGGCATATCGGGAGGTCTTTATTTGGAAGGTTTTTGTATAGGGTTGGAAAGGAGAGTTGGCATGAAGGCTTAAAGTAGACTCAAATGAGGGGTTATATACTTACAACTCTTGGAATCGACTCTTTTAAAAGTGGAATAAAATTTCTGCCCCAGTTTTAGCTACTGGGGATTTTTTTTTACTCTTATTTGGTTGGACTGAACCGTGTAAGGCTTCCTACGTATCCTTTTTTTAAAAGGAATTAAGTCTAACGTAGTTCAAACATCTTGACCTAACTATATTTTTTCATCTTTCTTTCTTTTCTCATGTTTTTTTTTCTTTTCTCATTTTTTTTCCAAAACAAGTTGCCCCAACTTTTATTTTCTGGGGGCATGGACTTCGACTGTTCTTTTCTTATCTTTTTTCTCATTTGAACCTTCTAAGAGTTGCCCCAGTTTGTACTCTTGGGGCATGGACTTTTCTTTTCTTTTCATTTTCACTTTTTTTCATTTTCTTTGTTTCTTTTTTGGCTTTTGACTCTAAACTTGATTCCAAAAGAGGGTGGTCAAAGAAAAATGACACCGGCTCAAAAGGGGTAGAGAAGGGTATAAAGTGTTTAGATAGCAGAAAAAGGGCCTCCCAGCCTCGAAAATGCCAAAACATATTATCTTTTTATGATCACAACATTGATGAACATGTCTATTTTCTTGGTGTGTCGTGGTCGAAAGACACTTTCCATCCATTAATGTCAAAATTTCGACCAAGCTTCAGTTGATTCAATATCCTCAAGCCCGATCTTCACAATGATTTGAAGGTGAATTTTACTCAACCTTAATTCCAAAGTATTTCAACTCTTTATTCGTCCTCAAAAGTGTCTCTTTCTCACTTATCTCATTCAAGACTAAATCAGTTTTTAAGATCTGGCCAAAATTTCCGCATGCATGTCATATCACTAAAACTAGCGGGAAAAGAACTAAGCATGGAATGACACAAAAGGACAAATTATATTTCATCGAGTAAACAACAAGACAAACAACCTAAAATCCAAGTTATAACCCTAAAATAACCCAGATAATGAAAATAACAACAAAACAGACCGACAAGACTAACACAAACAGAACAGATGGATAGGAGGGTTTGACTCAATAAAACAAATAAAATCTGGATCACAACCCTGAAATAACCCAGATAAAAGAAAAAACATCAAATCAAGTTACCAAGATTCCTTCCTCGTAAGGAGGGAATGACTTTTCAATTGCTAAGCTTGACATTTAGCCACAAATTTACTCATCAGAATCAGCAGAGCCTTCTCCAATTTCAAAATCATTAACTTCAGTCAGTAAGTTCCCGAGAGGATTCTCATACTCCCTGTCACCACGCATCTTCCCCACAAAGTGTGCATCATCATATGCAGGTAAAGGATTCTGCGTGATATTCTGGGTGTCACTGTCTTGGATCACAATCAGATTTTCCTCGATCATCTTTTCTATTTCTCTTTTTAAATCTCTACAGCTTTCAACATCGTGCCCCTGGGCATTGGAATGGTATTCACACCTTTTAGAAGGGTCAAAACTTCTTGCACGTGGATCCACATGATTTGGAGGAATAGGTGAAATCATGTCATAATGCTTTAATTTCTCAAACAAGTTTGCATATGACTCTTCTATTGGTGTAAAATTATCTTTCAACTTTTGTTATCCTCTATACCCCTTTCTTGGATGTGGGTTATAGGGCACTTGGAAATTCTGTGGAGGCTGGTGGAGATTTTGCGGTGCTCGCCTCCTGGGGTATCTTGGTGGCTGGACAACATACTCAGGTGGAGCAAAAGAGTATTGTGGGTTCTGAGGTGGATAAGATTGCTAAGGGGAATCATCGGAAAACAGACGAGGCTGGTCATACCTTCGAGGTGTTATCCTAGGACCTCTTCTCAACCCTGATGCCATCATGATTTCTTCATCTTTCTCATTCATGTCACTAAAATTACCAGATTCAATTTGGACAGCTTGAGTTGCGGCTTTGAGAACTTCTTGGCATATAATTTTGCCCGTCTTAAGACCATTCTCAACCATTTCTCCCATTTTGATTGCTTCCGAGAAGGATTTTCCAACTGCGGACATCACGTTTTGAAAATAGTCTAGCTCTTGAGCCTGAAGGAAGACAGTGATTAGCTCGGGATCATCCATGGGTGGCTTAACTCTAGCTGCTTTCTCTCTCCATTTAATGGCATATTCCTTGAAACTTTCAGTTGGTTTCTTCTTCAGGTTTGAAAGGGAGCTGCGGTCCGGGGCAATATCGATGTTGTATTAGAACTGTTTGACAAAGGCCTGTTCCATGTCATCCCAGCCATACCAGCGAGATGTGTCTTGATCCATAAACCATTCGGAGGCTACTCCTGTAAGGCTTTCCCTAAAATAAGCCATTATCAATTCTTCATTTCTTCCCGTACCTCTTAGCTGATTGCAATACCTTTTCAGGTGGGCTATGGGGTCTCCATGTCCATCATACTTTTCAAATTTGGGGGTCTTGAAACCAGGTGGCAAGTGGACATCGGGGAACATACATAGATCCTTGAAGGCAATTCTCTTCTGACCTGCCAACCCTTGCATGTTTTTCAACTGTTGTTCTAAGCTTTTCATTCTTTGGGTCATTTCTTCCTGTGCCATCTTTCGGGCAGGCTTCTCAATGTTTGCAGGAAGATCAAACAAGTACGAGTGATACTCAGGAGAATGATACAACTCTTGATGAGTAGCAAATTGTGATTCATGACTTTTCTTCTGCACCGCTGTTGGCTGTGGGATAGTGAAGACGGGCATAACATCAGCGGTTGTCTGATTGTTTGTCAATGGCACACTTTGGGAGCACGTAACAGAAGTTCCAGCAGTACTTGTACAGTTGGGATAATGATTGAACCTAGATGGATAGGATTGCTCAGGTAATGATGCCGGAACGACAATATTCGAGATGGGTATGAACTCTGGGAAACCATGAGAAGAAAAGGGCGGTCCTTGGCCATTGACCCCTGCTTGACACATTTCAGCCATTTTCTGTTTCAGTATTCTATTTTCCTCAACTACAGTGGACTCTTGTTGAACCCTCTGACCCCGAGTCTCACGAGCACTCGTAACAGCTTCGATGTCAATTGTCATTGGCATTTTCTCTTGGACCTTGTGAATTGTGTTGCAGCTTACCACAAACCTACCACCTCAAACTTTCTTCATAATTCGAAACAAAAAACATGTTAGAGAGGACTCAAGCGGTCCTTATTATCATTCTTTCTTTTCTTTTTCTTTTTCTTCTTAATTGTTTTTGCCTATGATCGAACCCGATGAGGATTGCCTACGTATCATGACGCTGCATGAATCAGATCTTGCGTAGTTCGGGAAGATTAGGAATAAAGTAAATAAACTAACTTCTTTTTTTTTTTTGGATTTTGAATTTTTTTTTCGTATATATTATTTTTGAAACAAAGACTTAAAAAGAAGAAAGAAAATATTTTTGGATTTATATTTATTTTTTTTATTTAGGGTTTTTGAAAAGAAAAGACCTTTAAAGAATAGAATTTTTTTTTTTGGAATTTCGCTTTTATATTTTTTTGGAATTTCGAAAGAAAAACTTCTAAAGAAGAAAGGAAATTTTTTTTTGAATTTTTTTTGGACTTTTATTTTGAATTTATGAAAGAAATATTTCTAACGGAAAAGAAAATACTTTTGAATCTTGAATTTTCTTTTCAATTTTCGAAAGAAGAATGAAAATATTTTTATTTTTGTTTTTGATTTTGTTTTTTTTGAAAGAAAGACTTCTAAAGAAGAAAGAAAATATTTTTTTTTGAATTTTTGGGAAAAAGACTTCTAAAAAAAAGGTAGAAACTATTTTTTGGATTTTGATTTCACTTCTTTTCTTTTTCTAACGAAAGACTCCTACAAAAAAATCTTTGGTTCAAATTTTTATTTGAAATTTTCTAAAGAAAGATTTCCAAAGTACGGATTAAAGAAAAATATTTTTGGATTTGCTTTTTAAAAATAGGGGGCCGGAACCGATGAGGTTTGCCTACGTATCTCACATCCGGTGAGAATCAGACCCGTGTAGTTCTGTCAATTTTGACGGAACCGGGGAAACATGATATTAACTTGTTTTCATTTTTTTGAAATACATTTTCTCTTTCTCTATCTTTCAAAAATTTGGCAGAGTTTCATGACATTTTCAAGTATCGGGGTTTTCAAAAATCGGCTAAATTTTCTATCCTATCTCACTCTTGGTTTTTCTGCTTATTTTTTCTTTATTCAGTCAACAAACAAGCCGAAACAAAATATTGTACACATAGCAGGTAAGATGCATCAGGATGGTCTTTTATTTCGGGTTCACCTGTCCTAGACGGACCCAACCCCTGTGTTGAGTCCCCTAAGTCAAATGCACGTGATGCAAATAATCGTTTCTACTAGGGATCCGGCATGAGGCTATGTTATACTAGGTTTATATCCTGGAGTTTTGTTCTAGACAAGGCTTACCCGACTATGTTAAAAGTCTACGAATCAGAAGACCGGGTAAGGAATTCTGTTAACCCGGGAGAAGGTGTTAGGCACTTCCGAGTTCCGTGGTTTTAGCACGGTTGCTCAACTATTAATAGTTGACCTAATTATCTAATTAATTACGTGTTTTAAAACCTTTTGTGCATTATTGCTTTTATACCGCTTTTAATTATTTATGGAATTATTTTGGAACAAGTCACGATGTCGTACATTTATCATTTTTGGACACATTGTAAACGCGCCACATGAAATGCACCCGCAATTTACGACGTGTTAATTTTTATTATTGTTTGAAGTTGTGGTCGGGTAGCATGAGTTGCAATCCCTAGTGTAAATTACGTAATCGTGACTATGATCACGATTGATTTAATTGCTTATTTGAAGCAAACTATTATATTCATAATTCGTTTATTCCTAATGTTTGGGATTATTGAAATTTTTCTTCTTCAATTTACATAAGAAAGGTTTACACATCTTCATGTGTCATTAGAATGAATGACAATACTAGATTTGTTCCCCTTTCTTTTGTGCAACAAGTTCATTTATTTTTGAAGGTATATATTCACCATCAGAAAGACGTGATACTCCTTCCACAGAAAAGAACCGATCTTCCGTTTTGACAGTCCCAAAACAGAATTCAATATAATGTTTAACACATCTATAACATAAAAAGTCATATTGACCATTTTCCTCTTTTATTTGGCATTTTTTCTCCATTCTAAAAAAAAAAGCAAAATCAACAATTGGACCATATGTACCTCTAATACACATAACTTTTCACATTTCCTTCCCTTCTCATGAATAGAAGTGCCAAGTAAACTAGAACCATTAAATTAAGCAGTATAGAATATACAAATTAACAGCTGAAAATGTCCTATTCATAACCAAACAATACGTAAGAACATAGAACATGCAATAATAGTGACAGGGTGTTGAAACGACAAAAACAGGCAACATGAAAAAGGAATACATATGGATCGAGAAAATCTGACCGCGAACAGGAGCTTTGTCGGCGACCTCGAGTGACAGAGTTTTGATGACGTTTTTGTGGTGTTTACAACCTGATTTTTGAAGTGGAAAGAAAGCTCTGTTCCGCTAGAGTTGAGGGGACCATTTTGAGCTGCTTGTTTAGCTGAAATTTGGACTACTTTGAGGAGTTTTCGAGATGATTTTTCAGCTGTTTGCCAGAGGAAAAGGAGCTAGTATTCATGGCTGGTTGAAGACGGCAGTAGGGGTGAGGAGATGAAGAGCTCCGGCTCATTTTCGGCCTCTCACTCTCGTTTTTGTGCTGAGAAACCCCCCCAAATTCTCTATGCTTGTGTGTGCGAAGTTCAAAAGAAAATGGAGAAGTAGAGAGGGGGAGGCTGTTTGTCTCGCCGGATTTTGCTGGTTTCCGGCTAACTCACCGGCGATGGACGCGGACAAAAAAAATTAGAGAGAGAGGCGTTCGGTTGTCTTGGGATTTTAGATTCTGAACGAGCTTCCTTGTCTGTTTTTCCGTTACTCCCCCCCTTTTTTCTCATGTCCTTTCCTCTCTCGTTATTTTTTGGAATAGAATTCAATGGGGTTCCATGGATGAGTTGATTGATTCTTTCTGAAGAAAGAAAGAAGAAGATGTGCAACGACCTTTTTTTTTGTTTTGTCTTTGCCTTTTTCCTAATTCCCCTGTCTTCCCTTTTTCGTTTTCTGTATTTTTCGCCTCCCTGTTATTTTGTGAGAGTGTATGTTATATAGAATAGCATATGTAGAAAGAGAAAGGAAAGGTTACCCAAAATGTTTTGTCCGTTTATCTTTCTTGGATGCCGTATAATTCCTTTAAATTATGAGAGTTTCTTAGTCTATTTTGTCCCATTGTGGAGAAGGGGTCCACATTTAAAGATGGGAAGATTTTTTTTTTAAATGTATTAATCAATACTAATAAACTAATATAGTCTAGGAAATATTAGAACTACTAGAAAGAATTATAAAAATGGCAATTTAAAAAAATTTAATATATATATATATATATATATATATATATATATATATTTGAATTTCCTTTCTTCTTCTTCTTCTTTTTTTCAAATTGTTGAGCAATTTCGAAATAAAATAGTATTCTAAACGTGAATCTTTTTCTATCATTTTTTTTATTAAAAGTATTAAAAGAAAGTGAAACAAAAGCTAAAATACGTAGAGTAAACTCAAATAACATTTACATACTAAAAGTAGTGAAAAATTTGAATACGGTAAAAAATTAGGTGTTCACAAGGTGCATAAGATTCGATAAAATCGACTAAGTTTACGAAAGGTCTGTCTTCCAGCAAGATTTCGTGAATATCTGTAAGCAATTTAAAAAACGAAAAATATGAAAGTTGTATCCCTTTGAAATACCTTTTCAATGATATATTGTGGAGCTCGAACGGATCTCAGTGCAAAAAATTATATGCGTTTCACAGGACAATACGCAGTATGCGAGCCCGGATGTTCCCGTGCGCGGCCACACACTTGTGGAAGTGCTACTGCCCTGCTGCGCGTTCAGGTACGCGGTTGGACCTTCAGCTGCATGGGGCGCACCCGAGAAGCTGTTTTATAAGCCCTACTTCGTCCCCCCCCCTCCCCCAACCCCAAAACACAAACACTTGCTCTAGAAATGGAAGCTCTCAAGAACCTAACCTCCCCAAGGTCCCTCCATCATCCAAGCTAAGTTCTAATGATGAATCTAAGTTTGTCACGGCCCCAAAACGACCCTGGCCGTGATGGCGCCTATCGTGAAACTAGGCTAGCAAATTCACTACGCATAACATAAGAAACTTTTCATTTAATTCAATACTATCCGATATTTCATAAAATTTTCTTTTTAGCATTTCAAAACAAGTAAAGATAGGTAAAACATTTCAACACCGCCCCAAATCCCGGAGTCATCAGTCATGAGCAACTAAAAGAAAATACAAATTCTGGTATTGTTTCCTTAATACAACCAAGTATGAGAATATAAATACGAAAGAAATAGGAAGGAGAAAGGCAAGGTTGCGGACGCCGTGCAGCTACCTCACAACCTCCGAAGTGCTCCAAAGAGGAAAGATCAACTCTCATTCTGCCCTGGCACCTGAATATGCACACAAGGTGCAAGGAGTAACGTGAGTACGCCAACTCGGTTAGTGACAATTATAACTATAGGTTGAGTGCAGTGAAGAGCATTTAAAATTATATAACTTCATAGCATAAAACATTAGTGGAAATAACATAATCAAATAAGGAAATTAAATTCCGAATATCTCGTAAAACTCCAATTTTAAATGAAATCTTATTTAAAACATTTGTTCAACATTATCAATAGAGGCTCAGTGTAAAGAAGGGTGAAGACAATAGTTTAATAAAAATAATCCCCTCGGGCAAGGTATCACTCACTAATATAGCCTCTCGGGCAAGCCTCTTAGTCACTCGTGACTCAACTTTCACCAATCAGTACTCACGCTCAATAGGTACCATATAATAACTGCTGCGGCGTGCAGCCCGATCCATATATAGTCGACTGCGCTCACTGGGGGTGTGTAGACTCCGAAGGGGCTCCTACAACCCAAGCTCTATATAGCGCCCCTCAGTCATATCAGTACAACTCAGGGGACTCATCCCAAAATATCTTTCATATATTTAAAAATAGAGTGGTAAACAGGAATAAACATTGAACAAGTATAAATCATGACTGAGAATATGTTTTCTATCAAAAACAGTGTGAGGACAGTAGTAAAAATACTCCTGAGGGACCAAACAGTTCGGCACAAGGCCCCAAACATGGCATTTAGCCCAAGTTAACAGAATCATTTCTAAAGCACATGAAAATCATATAAAATCTATCAAATACGCAACTCTACAATTGTCGCGGGACGTACCAAGTCACAATACCTACCGGTGCACGCCCACACGCCCGTCACCTAGCATGTGTGTCACCTCGTTTATCAAAATAATACGAAATTACGGGGTTTCATACCCTCATGTCTAGAGTTACAATCGTTACTTACCTCAAACCGGATGAAAAATCTACTCCACGATGCCTTTGCCTCTCGACTCGGCCCCAAATCGCTCCGAATCTATCCAAAATCAGTATCATATTATTAATACATGCTAAAGGAACAAAACACACGCGAAAATAAACGAATTATATCAAAAATCCCGAAATTGGCGAAACCCGACCCCCGGGCCCACGTCTCGGAATTTGATAAAAATTACAAAACTAGAATCCTTATTCCCTCACGAGTCTACCCATATCAAATTCATCAAATGGTAATCCAAATCCCCAAAAAGAATTCTCAAATTTTCCTCCATTCCCCCCCCCCCCAATTTTCACCCCAAATTCCCAATTTAGATGATAAAAATTGAGGCATAATCATGGGATTTAATCAAAATTAGGTAAAAAACACTTACCCCAATCACTCCTCTGAAAATCTCCTCCAAATTTTCCTTCTCCCGAGCTCTCTATCGAATTTTGGTATTATGATCTTTAACCCTCATTTTTGAACTTAAACATTTCGCCCAGACATCTCCTTCATTGCGATCGCGAAACACAAAAAAGTTTGCGCCTCATTTAAACTTACGCGATCTCGGAACTGACCACGCATTTGCGATTCACTGCGGCACAACACTACGTGAACGCAACCTGCCTCACGCGATCGCGTAGAGAAATCGCCTTAACCTTCACCCGCTCACTTCCTTCTATGCGAACGCGACACTGACCATGAATCGGGATCATGAAAAGTACGCGTTCTCACCATCTGTGAGAGAATAGAAGGACAAATTGAGTATAAGGCCAACTGCACGATAGATTCTGAACAAAAGGAGTTTCCTAATACTCTAGAGCCTCCCGAAGATAAGTACAGACGTCTCCGTACCGATCCGCAGGACTCTACTGAGTTTGCCCGTGACTTGTGAGACTATGTGAACCTAAGCGCTCTGATACCAAGCTGTCACGACCCAAAACCTGGTTCAGGTCGTGATGGCACCTAACTGAGGTTAGGCAAGCCAACATATAAGTCCCCAGGAGTTACTACCCCAGAACTCGTTTATTCCAGTTATTTACAATTTATAACAAATAAA